>JAQIWA010000653.1:0-27217 GCA_034693305.1 Eueremaeus valkanovi
TTATTTGAAAGAGGGATAGTGGAGGTTTGATAAAAAAATATATGAAAAATATCCTTGCACAATTCAAGGCGCTAGATTAAAAAATGCTGAAATATTGACTTGTATTAAGAAAATGGTAAAAATTTGATTTGAGCACCATTTCTAGATCCACATAAATTTACCGTAATTATCTACTTGGAATTGATCAGTGATAAACCCGCTATCGCTTACATCTCAAAAATTTGCATCTGATTGGAAAAATGAGTTTTATCCTACAAATTTGATAAAAAATAATAATTCAACATTTTTGAATCTGGGACCTTGAATTGTTCTAGGATATTTTTCATATAACATTTTTATCAAACCACTTCTAACTCTCTTTCAAATGAGACAATAATCAATCCGGTGACTCATGTGGTTTTTGCGTAGCTCCAGATTCAAATAGAAAATTCAATATTTCAGCATTTTTGAATCTAGAGCTTTGAATAGCGCAAGGATATTTTTCATATATTTTTTTAATCAAACCTCCACTATCCCTCTTTCAAATAAGACCACCTTCAATATTGTAATCCCAGTAGTTTTTGCTCAGTTTAAGTTTCAAAATTTGCGGGACATTTGGAAAACTCTGTAGTTTGAATATTTGATCAAAAACCCTGTTCTTGAATATCAATTTTAGAGTTTTGAAATATTTTCATTAAATATATAAACTGAATGATTAAATCGAATTTATATTATTTTTTGTTGAATTCATTTATATTTACATTCACTTCAATATCGTATACAGTATTTTGAAATTATGGACAAAATATAATAATTATGAAAAATAAAAATATATAATCTATTGATATTCCAAGCTCTATCAAGGTACAATCTTTGTTTGAACACACAATACTTGTATGCTGCAATACTTGCTGAATTGATCTATCAACTATATAACTATACTTTGAATAAACAGGGTTTAACATTATATCAAAATGCTAAATCTCCTGTACACATAATTAACATCGAGACCCTTTCACTGTCAAAACCCAATCAGTAAAGTTCGTAACCAATAATATTCATTAAATATCTCAAAAAAATATCTTTTTATAAATAGTTTTCTATTTTATTGAATCAATTAATTGTCAATATATACGAACTCTAAGACTATTTTCTAATAATTTTATGTATGACTGGTATATGTCAAGAAATGTGTGTCTTATAAACTCATATACATATATAGTGCATAGAAAATAGGACTTTTGGCATAACTTTGTTGATGTAACCGAATAAACCTTAGTTGGGTTATTTCTACAGAGATCCTTCTCTTCTAGATACACATACTGGGTCACAAGTCACTATTCTGACCTCTCACACGCATCTTATAACAAAGTTAGTGCTGGCTATGTGACCCCACAACAGGCTATTTTGATCTGGGAGGAAAGCCACATATAGTCAAAGACAAGAAAAGTCAAGACAAGAAAATTTTATATTTTCCTAACAGGTGTACCAAGTGGCTATGTGTGCACGCGTTTGCTGATTTTCTCTTCTGCAAATTATCACCTAGGATAAGTGTATTTCATATATAAATTTGTAGCGGCAAATGGCCACCCTAAGGAGGAAATTCGGGATTTTCAGCTTATTCTATGGGAAAATTTACTCCAATTTTATTATAAAACCCTTTAACCTACACAAACAATTTATATATCATTTTT
The DNA here is from genome assembly GCA_034693305.1 of Eueremaeus valkanovi. Classification (NCBI taxonomy): domain Eukaryota; kingdom Metazoa; phylum Arthropoda; class Arachnida; order Sarcoptiformes; family Eremaeidae; genus Eueremaeus; species Eueremaeus valkanovi. The sequence continues at coordinate 1,674 of JAQIWA010000653.1, forward strand.
CTCGTCTAACCAAGCTAAATTAGAATACCTGGAAGATTTTCGAATTTTCTTCAAATAATTTCAAATTTGTAAAAAAGGAGAAGAGAAAATCAGCAAACGCGTGCACACATAGCCCCTTGGTACACCTTTAAGTCTTGTCAATTAATAACCATAAGAATACATCCAATTATTTATTGTTAAAACATTCACAGATAATGTTGTAATAAATTATTGCTTTCACTGAAAATCATAAATTCATTCAATGCAAAGGTTTGACAAATTGTTTGCTAATATTTATGCATAACATTTAATCATATAAAAACTGCACGGGTATTATGTAATCGACACTTGCAAGTATTGCCTAACTTTATGTGAATTATATCTTATTGTCATTCAATTTACTTATTACCAAATCTTTAGTATTTTATTAGAAATAAATTTATTCCCAAATTATGCGAATATTTCAGAATATTTATAAATAAAAGATGTCCTGTAATAAAATTGCGTTCAAAAGATAATAATAATGACTTTTATCAGTGTTTTACATATCAGTCTTCTATATGTCCCGGCAGTACAGATGAATTTTTATGTCCGGAGTGGCACTCGATGGTGGTCTCCCTCTCAGCACTAACCGATCTCAGTGCTGCTTAACTTTGTTGAGTGTGTGAACTGCACCAGCAAGTACGCCACTGCCAGGGCTGGTGTATTATATTTGTATCAAGGATGACTTCTATGAAAAATGAAATAAAGGAAAACAATTCAAATACTTTGCATTACTTTCATTAAATTCACATTATTTACGCCAATCGTATAAATGGCCAAATATTAAGGTTAGCAACAGATTATTTTGATCTGGAACAAAATTCCCCGTTTGAGTGAAGATAATTTTATAATTTCATTATTCTTGTCAATTAATAATCATAAGAATACATCCATTTATTTATTACTAAAATATTCACTGATTGTTGAAATAAATTATTGCTTTTACAGAAAATTATAAATCAATTCAAAGCAAAGGTTTTGACAAATTGTTTGCTAATATTAATGCATAAAATTTTAATTGGAATTCAATATTTATTAGAACAAATTTTTCTTTAATTGATGCAGCCAGGGCTAAATCGAGTCAAATTTTAGAAAATTTCACAAATATAAAGTCCTCAAAGATTGTTGCGGCTACTTTTTAGGAAGTATACTCGCTTATGTTCTCGAGAACCTGTCTGTCTGTCCGTCGGTCTGTACAGTTGTGAACATTTCCACATACCAGGATAAAAATAACTACAAGGGTGACAGCAATAAAAATATGATTTATTAACTGATTTATTGATTGGATGCCAGTTTAGGATGAGCTCAATTTATGTGAGAATGTAAAAGGGGATTTTAAAATATTTTATTAATCTTCGAGCCTTGGAAGCTGGGCTATATAAGCCGGGTGATTTGATGCTCGCATACAGGTATAGTCAAATTGATTTGATATTTATATTGAAATTATATTGAATTGAATTGAATTGCTTTCTATATTAATAGCCATTGAATACGATGTCTGCCAACGATATAGTGATCAGTGGAATGAGCGGTCGGTTTCCCAAATCCAGAAATACCGACGAATTCGCTAAAAATCTGTACGAAAACGTGGATATGGTTCGGGAAGTGGAGGGGCGTTGGCCTAAAGGTATAGAAAAATGCTATATTTTGTTCACTACTGTGCAGTAATTTATTGTTAATATCTCTTACTGTTAAGCATTTTTGATCTTGTTTATTTTTAAGCAATTATTTTGAGCATTCAATATGAAAATTAAAGAAATTAGTCTATTTATTCGTAAAATGATCTTGATCCAACTGATTCAGCTGCTCTATTCATTCTGAATTGATATTTAATATTATAGACTATTATGAGACCAACTCTCGCATTGGATTCATCGATGACTTCGATCGCTTTGATCTCTCCTTCTTTGGTCTCACGGAAACAATGGCTGCAGATATTGAGCCGCAATCGAGAATCTTCATCGAAACCACCTACGAAGCAGTGATTGACTCAGGTTAGATGTACACAGTACAGATTATGAAGCCAATGCACCAAATTTAGGATCTGTAAGCTCTTATTCTTTTGACTACCGGTGCCGAGCAATTATATCCTCCTCAGTAGCGCAGGAATGCACAAGCACACTGACAAGCACATACAAAACCTATTTTAGAGACCTGGAGCCGATAAAACTCATAATGAATGGACTGATTGTCAAAAGATTTAAAATATAAGAGAATTCTAACAATTATTATAATATTCAGGACTTAATCCGCAATCACTTCGCGGCAGCAAAACAGGAATCTATTTGGCAGTGTCTGACTACGCACAGACAGATGGCTATCCCGAATACTACCATGCTGACAAGAGTAAGGCCAAGTTGGATTTCATGTTCAGAACAGCTGGCATGACGAAATCACTGGCCGCCAATAGAGTCTCCTTCCTATTCGACTTCAAAGGACCCAGTTTGATTGTCGACACTGCATGTTCTTCAGGTCTGACTGCTTTCAATTTAGCGGTCAATGACTTAATTATCGGTGAGTTATAATCAAATTTGTTTTTGTCCCGAAATTTATAAGATTGGGATTCGAATGTGTGAAAGTGAAAATATAGAGGGAAGGTCAAATAAGTCAGCTCATAATTATATAATAAAGTAATTATTACTTTGGGTCACCTGAAGCAATGAGTTAAATGGCGAGAATAAGTTCAGGGTCACAATGTGGAATAACAGAATTGTGGGAATATAGGAATGAGTGGAATAAACTCTGTAGAGCTCTGACTGCATATTCAAGTCATAAATATAGTAATAAATCCGAAATAAGTTATATAAATGTTTAAACAGGAAAGCAATTCATTAACCTTGATAATTGAATACAGGCAATGTTGACAACGCTATAGTTGGCGGCACAAACATGGCACTACAGCCCTTTATGTTGCAAGCCTTTCAGGAATCAGGTCTGTGTTCTCCTCGAGGAATATCAGCGCCAATGGATCAAAACGCCGACGGATTTGTAAAGTCTGAAGCAGTGGTCAGTCTATTACTGCAGAGGAGTTCGACTGCGAAACGAATTTACGCCAAAGTGTTGGCATCGCGTGTCAACAACGACGGCAAGAAAATTGTCGGACAGTTCTTCCCGTCCTCTGAGGCACAGAAGGAACTGATGATTATGACATACAAAGACGCTAACATTGATCCGTTGAAACTGACCTTGTTTGAAATGCACTGCACGGGAACTAATGTAAGTAAAACTGCACTCAATAATAATATAACATAACTTTGAGGAGGGTGTCCCAGACCAAAATTATATACTCGTTCTATTTTGAGGCAAAGTTAATAATTAATCATTTTAAATGAAATACACGCAAGGTAACTAGAAAAGCTTTTTAACATATTTCACGAATTTGAACCAGACTTCATGACATTCATTCCAGAGATCAATAATCGGGTATTGGTATGAAGATTATGAACCGCTTCATAGGAAACAATTTTCACCTTAGCTCGGGATAACTTTTAGCACAATATTTATATTTAATTTTATATTGGTTATTTCCAACTATTTTATTGCTTGTTTATCTCTTTTTTTAATAAAAATCAAATGATTCGTTTAAAGAGATTTACGTAGATGACAACCATGGTGATATATAGACATGCTCAATCTATAGATTATATTGCAGATTCAATTTTATACAATTAAAAATCGCACCCGTGTTGTTTATCAATAAATAGCTTTATGGAGTAAAGTTAATATTATAGCACAAAAGATTCGGACTACAAAATATAAACAAGCTAGTTTCGATTTGCTTTACTTGTTTCGCAATTTTATGCAAATCTTATTTCAATTTGAATTTCTATCAAAAGGCCGGAGATTTCCAAGAAGTGAAAGCAGTATTCGATGCCTACTGTGCGGCGCCGAACAGAAAGGACAGATTAATGTTAGGAATGCTCAAGAGCAATACGGGTCACGCAGAGGGCGCCTCCGGGTTGGTTTCAATGGTCAAAGTGCTCATCGCTTATGAGAACGAATGTCTTCCGGCTAATCTGAATTTGAAGAAAATGAAAGAAAACTGTGCCGTATATTGTCCTCCATTGTACCCGAACACCGAGAATCTAAAATACAATCCTGGTATGTTCTGATTTTATGATTACGCATCATATTCAAGAAATATCCTAAAAACTAACCAGAGTTCTGTAAAGACTCATTCTTAAGACTCACTCGTTTTAGACTGCCCCATTTGACTCAGGTTATCTCAAAAGAATCGGGTAACTCTAGAAAAGAGGAATTATGATTTTATTGGCAACTATATAGTTTTTAATCTGTGCTAGATCATCTCTAATTATTCGATAAGAATAATGAGAATAGATTTGATTGATAACACATTTGTTTGCAATTATTGATACTTTAATTCAGGTATGGCTGCAGTGAATAACTTCGGCATCGGTGGTGTCAATGCCAATGTGCTGATTGAGCCCAATAAGAGATTATCTGACCTGGGTAATTGGAGCATAGCAAATGGCAAAATGCCCAGATTAGTCAATTTCTGCGGCAGAACTGAAGCTTCAGTCAAATTCATTGTTGACTTCATTGAGAATAACCCGAAGAGAGTGACCAATGAGTTCTTGGCACTAATGGCCGATACTATGAAAGTAACTCCAAATATAAACTCATCCGGATTTCCATACAGAGGTCAGTTGAAAAGAAAATTGAGTTATATTTTCAAAAATTGGTCGACCGATAGGTTCAATGATTATAAAGCGATTGAGTGAACAGAATATGGAATTCAAATACGAATACAAAAAACAATATTCAGTACTGAAGAGCAAAAGTGTTCGACCCGTTTGGTTCCTATTCTCCGGTTTGGGCGGGGAATGGCCTGCAATGGCTAAGTCACTGATGCCTATGAAGACATTCGCCGATAAGATCGACGAATGCCATGAAATACTCAAAGAGTTCGGAATAGATCTAAAATATCTGTTGCTATCGTCTGACCCGACGACCACATCGACAATGACTAACAAATTCTGTGCAAAAACTTCACTTCAAATAGCATTGACTGAAGTCATGAAAGAACTGAATATAATTCCGAACGGAATAATCGGACACTCCTTTGGGGAGATTGCCTGCGCTTATGCCGACGGATGTCTGAGTACACGGGAGGCAATGGCTGTCACATATTACCGTGGTCATTGTACTGAAAACAATGGAAGCATCCCAGCCGGCACTATGGCAGTGGTTGGCCTGTCCTGGGAATCTGCTCAGCAGTTGTGTCCGGAAGGCGTTTACGTGGTTTGCAATAACGCAAAGAACTTCGTTGTCGTCTCAGGTATTGAATTAATGCATTGAAAATCCGATTAAAGAAAATTAATCATTAGTTCAATAAATAAATCAAAAGAAAGTTGAGCTCAGATTCCATTCAATTCCTGAGATGTAGTCCTATATTATTGAATCCTCTTCCTTTCATTCCGTGTGAGCACCCACCACATTTACAATGCCAGTCAATTATAATTTCTATAAATACTTTTTGAGTCAAAAATATTTTGTTAACTATTTCTCCAAATAATTAAATTATATCCGGAATCAATGTTTAACTGAAAAATGATTTCATTCAATATTAGGCACCGATAGCGAAATGGATAAACTTCTTCAGGAACTGACACTAAAGGGTGTATTCGTTCAGAGGCTGGAAAGCAGTAATATTGCATATCATAGCAGATATCTGTGCACTTCAGCAGAGGTTATGACACAAGAGATCAACAAATATATAACAGAACCGCGACTTAGATCTGGAAAATGGATTTCCACTTCAGTTATGGACAGAGAATCAGAGGATCGGCTTAAATATGCTTCGGCTGATTATTTTGTTCACAATCTCTTAAATCCGGTTCACTTTTACGATAGACTCAAAGAATTGCCTTCGGATGCGATTGTCATTGAATTGAGTCCGCATTCAGTGTTCGGACATATAGTGAGCGAAACCATTGAAAACGTTTCGTACATTTCATTGCTTAACAGAGACTCGAATGACACGAATTTGGACCGATTTCTGGCACAGATTGCAAACCTCTATGAGTTGGGACTGAATCCGAATATCGAGAACCTATACCCAAAAGTCGATTGGCCTGTATCTCGAAATACACAGTCAATCAGTTCACTGATGACATGGGATCACAGCATGTGTTTTGAACGCAAGTTATATCCGGAGTATTACAACCGAAGCACTGCTTCAGATATGAACGTAACCATTGATATCAGCCTTAAAGACGACGCCTTCTATGCGGACCACGCACTGGACGGACAGCCCTTATTTCCTGCAGCCGGACATATAATGCTGGCCTGGATGAGATGTGCTGCCAGTTATGGCAAATACTGGAACAAAGTGCCCGTCACATTTGAAAATCTCAAATTCTTACGGCCATTATTTCTATCCGAATCAACCAAATTGAAGCTAACAATCAAATACCAGGAGAAGTCGGGTCAGTTTTATAAATATTGAATTTAAATTATGATTTATCAGTTCCTGTTGATTTGAATATACTAGAATAAACAACATAATGAGCCAGGCTATTAAATATGATTATTCAGATAATTAGTTAATTAATCCTAGTTTTACTGAAGATTTTCAGACTAAACATAAAATTATATAAAATCCTTATTTTCCTTTAATTGTCACAACATTTCTATAGCTATAAAAATAGGCCGAATGTATTATTTTAAGTTTATAAGCCATCTTGCACATTTACACTATGCATTGATATTAAAACACCGGACTTGACCCCGGTCATTGTCGCTGGGGTTTAAGGCATCAGTAAAACTATCTTAAATGGTGTCTGGGTAGTGGGATCGAACCCGGATCGAGTCAGGTCTTTCTTTCTTCAGAAAACTTGTTTTTCAGTTGAATGGATTGAAGAGGGCTTGGTATTGGCAGGATTGTCTGAGAACTGTATGGAAAAATTCGGGTGTATGTGACTTAACCACGAGTTGCGCATACGAAGGGTACCAATGAGTGATGTATGAGTCCCTGGCTGGGTTTAAATCCCCCGTAGAACAAGAAAAATCCTACGGGAAAGAGGCACCGGATTTAACTTTGAATTAATCTTCAGGTGATTTCTCCATATTGGAGAAGGACAACCTAGCATGTTCTGGCAAAGTGCGCCTTTCAGCTGATGACCACCTTTTGGCTCAGAATCTATTGAAAGAAAGTCAAATTAAAAGACATTTAAATGACATTCAGATAGAAAGGGATGATATTTATAAAGAGCTGCGTATTATGGGCTATGACTACGGACTGGAGTTCAGGAAACTGAAGCAAATGCAGACCAAGAACTTTGATGAACTGACCGGAACAGTCGAATGGAATGGGAATTTCGTTGCGCTGTTAGACAACATGTTCCAGACAACACTCCTTGCATTACCCAGCAGAATATTTTACGTTCCAGTTATGATCAAGTCCATAAGAATCGATCCTGGCACACTCTTTAAATGTATCTCAAACAATGGAAGCATTGAAGAGGAGAATTCAGATAATAACCTGGATGATGTTGATCTGCTGGAGATATATAGAAGCATAGAAACCAAGGAGCTGAAAGACAATTACCCGGATTACAATTCGATCCTTCCTTTTTATTGCAATAACAGTCTCGGACTGATTGTAACCGAAGGACTGGAAATAGAAAAATTCAAAGCTCTTCCGATTCAAAGAAGAACTTATACACAAGACTTGAGACTCGATTCAAATGAATTCGTTGCCAATGAAGACGAATGTGCTATCGATATGGCATTGAAAGAGAAAATAAGCAAATATTTAGAGGTTTGTTGACATAAATATCTTTAATATTGTTATAGTTATGCTCTCATTGAGAAATTGCAATACAATCCTGAATTTAAATTAAATAATTTACATTTTGTGCGAAATATATTGAGTAAAATGTTTTCGAGAATTTACTGCCAGCTTTATATACGAATTGCTTATATCTGTTTCATTTGTTTATATTTTGATGCAAACTGTATACTATGAATGTGATGCTCACAGTCTCTAATCTATGGGTTCATACATATGCTTATAAGCAAAGGCACAAATTTCTGAACTCGGATTTCATTTTAAGCGAGCATTAGTGATAGCCATTATAGCAATTACATTATAATGTGATCGGGTTACCTAAATATAACATTATGATAAATACAGAGTGAGAGAGGTGAAAAGAGTAATGATTTATGGATTGAGCTATTAGCACAAAATGACGAAAAAATGACCGGATTATAGAGTTTGGTTGAAATGAATGCGAAAATGATATCGTTTTTTAGTGATTTGATTTCAACTTTTATTCAGAAATTTTCCGCTGAACTCATAAATTACAAGATTTTATTCAACTTTAATTTCAATCATTCTTTAGCTCTGCTATAACCAGATAACCCCTTGAACTGATTTTTAGTCAAATTTTTTTTCTTTTGAAATATACTCTTGATTAAAAATTTTTGATCAAAAACGATCAAGGTCTTCTCGTTACATAAGAATTGTAATGTGTTTCAATTTCATGCTTGAGCAAGCATTTTTTGAAAAGATTGAAAAAGGTTAACTTAATGTGAATTTCTCTATAAACCCTACCGGTGCATCTTCTCTACAACAGGTGCTAAGTCAGTACAAAATCGCTGAACAAATTGTTAAGTGTTTTGCAATAAATAAAAACTTTCATTGAATTACGCCATTCATTTAGGCTCTATCCCTCGTTCAACCCTTACATCCCCGTTAAGCCTGACTTTAATTTCATTAAGTATTGATATAACGCTCTGATCAGAGATAATACAGTTGTCCAAAGTTGGCATGTGTACAGTGCTGGACATCTCAGCAGTTGCAGCGTTAAATTGCGCGCTCAAATTCAGATAGAATATCGATATAGTCATTGATTGATCGATTTATAGTAATAATTTAACCCTGAGCACTCAGGAAAATAACACAAACGCGTAGGTTTAAGCTTGGAAAAAAGTCTCAACTATTGAATGAAGTAAAAGAATGTATTTACTAGTATACGACTAAAGAGTATTTTAATAATTCACTTGAACAAATAGTTGAACATTTTTTGCTTAAACTTGAACTTTCATTTGTTATTTTCTTAAGTACTCCAGGTTGAACAATTTATTTTTAATCAAATATTTAATCAAGCAATAACTATATTGATATTCTATCTGAATTTTGAGGGCGCAATTCAACTGCAACTATTGAGATGTCCAGCACTGTAAGAGATGTTTTATCCAATGCTTTCATTAATAGTTAATTAAAATTTAATCTTGAAATTGAAATTCTATAGAATAACGTCAGCCATAAGTTAATGTTACTAAAAATACTATAACCCTGACTGATTTATAGTCGAAATGAATGAGCAAGCAAATATAAATCATATATTTAAAGCTTATTTATATTTTAGATATTAATATACAGAGAATATTAGATATATTTAATGCTTTTCTAGTCTTTGGCAATTTAAACCCTGGTAAGAATATAAATCAACATATTTTATGATTATTTTGAAGTTATTTTATGTGTTTACAGAAAATAATGAGTATTAGAAGGAAAATCGTGGACTTAATCAAGATTCAATTTTCATGAATATTAAATATAGGCTTTTATAATGTGTTCAGAATTTATTTTTATCGTTATTTATTGTTGAATTGGCATTGTTGCTTGCTAATCAATAAATATGATCCAGTGAATTTATTCCAATGCAACGCTAGTTTATGCGAATTTCAACATAAAATCTTTGCAAAGACTACAAAACTTATTTGTTTTTCAGCTTTTTATTTGAAAAGAAACATAAATTACTATTAATTGTTTGTCTCATGATTTGCGTAAACAAGTATTGATTGCATAAACATATTGTTTGATCACATTATCTATAAATATTAAAATCCGTTTCTAAGAAAATAACATTTTCCTGCTTAGGCTCAAACACATATAAAATTGATAAATGATGTCCAAGGTTTTTAAGATGACCAAAGAATCTTTCAGTACATTTTCAAAAGTTTGATCTGGGACGTCTTTCATCGCCATTGGGTAATATAACAAAGCTTTCAACAGTTTCTATGCAATATTTTTCTGTAATTTTAGCCCTGGATTGTCGTCTCTGGACATCTCTGTATTATATCTAAAACTGAGATAAGAATTTGTATAAATAGACTCGGGGTTTGTGCACAAATATTGAATTTGATTGAAGCAGCCAGCACAGTTTGTATAACCAACAGTCCTTAACAAAGATAGAACAAAATTGTATCTTGTTCATTTAGTGCTCTATTTTGAAAGCATTATAACTGTTCATAAGAGAGACTCATTGCTGAACACATTGCAGTCATACATATAAATTGGTTCAGAGATAGGCAATGGGTCCGACGACAGGGGGGGGGGGTCAGCCAAAATTTGCCCAAAAGGGATGCAATGAATCAATTTTTTTCGCCCAAAAGTGACCCATTTTCGAGTTTTTCCGCAAAATCTTTCAAAATCAGAGGGGGGTCAGCCTGAGCCAAAATCCTAGATGGGGGTTAACTCCCCCTCTACCCCCTATTGCCTATCTCTGAAATTGGTTATTAAAAACTTCCTTCAAATCCTAACAATAAATTATTAGTCATTTATGTTATTATTCATAATTTTTAAAATTATTTAAACGAATTCAAAAATAAAATTAAGTTTCTTTTGCATATAAACCAGACTTTCAGTCAAACAGATTCACTTCGAGTCAAGTATTTTGAAGAATATTTTATATAAACTGAAGTTTTTATTAAAAATATATACAAAAGTAAATCAATTTTCAACTCAATTAAAGGCAAAATAGTTTTGATTTGAAAATGTCTGAAAACGACATTGTCATCAGTGGTATGAGTGGTCGGTTCCCACTGTCCAACAATACCGATGAGTTCGCTTACAATCTATACAATGGCATAGATATGGTTACTGAAGATGATAGCCGTTGGCCAACAGGTATGCAATGATTTTAATACTTATTCAAAATTAGACCAAACAAGGTGGAACAGTATTATGAATCACCACTTTCTATAGTAGATTATAATTCCTCCTTAAAACCTATTGAGTAAAAGAGCAGGAACCATTTTTAAACAGTCGAGTTTGGTGTTAATCTGTTGTATATCTCTTAATTAACAGCCGGTGCAACCTTTGTAAATTATCAAGTTATGTTTTAATTCTTTGTAAAGTTCTATTAAAAACGGACACAGAACATTTTCAAATAATCAAGCTGTGTTTTTTGAATCTGTTGCAAATCCCTTCAGTGATAGGGTGAAATACGTTACTAATAAAGACAAGTTTTGTGTACAGTGCGTTAAATCCCAACAGTTGCGAAGTAGAATTGAGCGCTCAAACAATTCATTCTAATCAATGCATTTTTTGAGCGCGCCATCCGACGTCGCAACTGTTGGGATTTAACGCACTGTATACTATTCCCCATTCTTAACGTTGGGCCAATTTTTGCGCTGAAACTAGCTCTCGTTGTTAGCAAAGACTATCTTCGGACAGCTATCTTCAGCTCCCATTGTTACTAAGGACTTGCGTGGCCTTCCCTTTTTTCTTTCGAAGGTTGGGGTGGGTGGGTGAAATACACCACACCAAATTTATAATCACCATTTCTATGGAAAGTTGTGATAATAAATGATTCAAATCAATTATTTATTATCTAAAATACTAACAATGACTATACGAAAAGTCCAGGTTATGGTCATTTCACACTGATATTCAATAATTAAAAGTCATGTTTGAACCAGGTGTTTGCTGTCATAATAGGAGATTTAAGCTGGAATATACTGTATTTCATCGTTCTTTTAAGTATGTAAAGGTTAGCCAGACAAAATAGTTAATCATAATTTACTTTAAATAACCTTTCTAACCAATTTTTGAAATTTGGTTAAACCATTTAAGCCAACATTTTAAGCCAATTTAGCTCCTATTTAGACTTGAAATATCTGATCAGAAAACTTTCATTGATTAAAAATCTGTGTAAAACGAAAGGTAAATTAGAAAACAGTAAATTAGATAAAAAAATTGGTCATAAATAACGTTCTTTTCCTAAAACAGAGGATCGACTGAATAATTGGTTGTATTTGTTCTGACTTTCTCTTTGAATTTTATTCAGATTTATACGGTGTAAATCATCGAATGGGCAGGGTAAAGGACTTCGACAGGTTCGACGTCTCGTACTTTTCTTTAATGAATCAAAATGCCGAACAAATTGATCCCCAGGCCAGAATGCTCTTGGAAACTACGTACGAGGCCATTGTTGACGCAGGTCAGTCACAATTATAATATCATTATATTTATCACGTTTTAAAATAGTGGATGACCCGGATTATATTACACACTAATAATTAATATTTCAACTCAGGATTAAATCCACAATCACTACGTGGAACAAGAACAGGTGTCTACCTTGGTCTTTCGGGCTATTCCATGACCGACGGCTACCCCGAAGATATACAGCCGGACTCGAGAACAAGCGGTGAACAGATCTTAACACAAATATTGGGAAACACTAAAGCAATGTTTGCCAATCGAATATCATATTTATTCGACTTTAAAGGACCCTCGTTAGTCACTGATACGCATTGCTCGGCCAGTTTGACCGCATTCAATTTAGCAATGAATGATTTGAAACAAGGTAATTTACGCGACAATTTCAAAATCTAATTTCTTCTCTGATTTACTGAAGTAACGGCACAAAAATATGGACCAATTATTAAGGCTTTTATGAGAAACTTTTGAAAGAAATAATATTTTTTGTTTTTTTTCTAAACTTTATTAACAGGAATGGTTCTATCGTGTGTGTCCTCGAGTTATCTGATCTTCCTTTTTTTGTAATTAAACACTTAGGGCTCAATTATTAAGGAAATAAATTTATTTTTCAGCTTATTCTATGTGAAAATTAGATGAAGTTTTATATAACATTAGACATACACAAACAAATTATATATAATTTTCATTAGCTAATCAAGCTGAATAATGTATTATTATATAACGATGGCATTGAAATTTTCTTCAAAAAAAATTTCATTTCATTAAAAAATCTGAGTTTAATTAAATCAAAAGGGATAAGTGCTTTTAGGGAAAAATTACCCGCTGTCCAAAATTTATGGCTTACCCTTCCACTGTCGTCAGACCCATTGCCTAAGTGCTAAATTGACAACGAAAAAATCAGCAAACTCGAGGACACACATCATAGGCCTATTCCTGTTAGAATATTTCCGATCATATAATATATTACACGATTATATTCAGTGCAATTTCATTGGTATTATTATGTCTGCTCTCAAGCATTCAATTGAGTTATATTGAGCTGACAGTCCTTTATTTGTAATCGAATAAAATATTGATATATTTCTATACCTAGGTCATATCGAGAATGCAATTGTATGTGGATCACATATGTTATTCGAGCCCTATTTCATTCAAATACTTCAAGAACAAGGACTTACCTCGAGCTGTGGTGTGTCCGCAGTACTCGATCGAAGTGCAGATGGATTTGTCAAATCAGAGGGTGTGGTCAGTCTGTTCCTGCAGAGGAAGTCCACAGCAAAGCGAATGTATGCCAGAGTGTTGTCGGCCCGGATTAATAATGACGGCAAGAAGACTATCGGTATGTTTCACCCGTCAGATGAGGCTCAGCAACAGTTGATGACAATGTCGTACACAGAGGCGAATATCAATCCATTGGAGCTGACCTACATTGAGGGCCATATGACCGGAACAAATGTAAGTATTAATTGGTTTTTATTAAAATTAAACAAAAATAAATACTTCCTGGATGATAGAGCTCTTTAATCATTGATAGCTAGGTAATTTGTTAATAATAATGATTGTGTCACATATAGGCCGGGGATCCACAAGAAGTGAAAGCCATATATAATGCATACTGTTATCTACCGAAAAGAAAAGATGAATTACCACTGGGTATGTTGAAAAGTAACACAGGTCATATGGAAGGGTCCTCAGGCGTGGCTTCGGTAACAAAGGTATTGATTGCATACGAGAAGGAATGCCTTCCGGCGAACATCAATCTCAAGCACATCAGAGATGATTGCAAACAGTATTGTCCGCCTCTTTACCCGAACACTCAGAATATTCAATATATTCCGGGTTTGGCTGCGGTTAATAATTTTGGCATCGGTGGAGTGAACGTCCATTTGATAGTTGAGCCAAACTATAAGCTCTCGGATAAGGATAGTCTGAAAATCGCTGAAACTGTTCCCCGAATTGTCAACATTTGCTGTCGAACTGAAGACTCGATTAAATCAATGTTTGATTTCATTACTAATAATACAATCAAAATAAGTCGAGATTTTTTGGCGCTTTTGGCCGACACTATGAAAGTGACTCCGGATATAAATTCTGGTGGTTTTCCATATAGAGGTAATGACAATCTTTAGATTGAACCGGTAGTATTAGGAATAGCTATTACCTGGGACGCTCCACTTTTTTTGCCGGGTCAAAAAGGTAGGCTTAATATTAGGGATGTGCAAGGGCGGGTATAGACCCAAATACCTCCCCTGAGTTTGAGATTTGGCAAAATACCCCCCCCCCCCTGTGGCTTGAGGCTCTGCTAGACCCACCCCCTAGATTTTTTGCTCGCGACCAAACCCAGTGGGACTCCCAGATATTGCTTATGACGATATACGTCACAGCTCATGCATTATGAATGTAGACTTACCCATATATCTAGAACAGGGGTGGGGTGTTGATAATACAAATTAACAAAATGCTTATAAAAATTAATTTAAGCTAAAAACTAATGAAAATATGCACTAATTATGTATTTATTTGTAAAAAATTAACAAATGACATTTTGCAAAAAATTAAATGAATTTAGCGAAAAAAGCAACGAACGTTACTACAAGGCGAGTATACTTTGAATTTATTGGTGATAATCTTGACAATATAGCCATTAGAAGATAATTGGGTCAATTGGTATTCATAACTATATTATTTATAAAGTATAAATTTAAAATTTTCCACCAATGTCTGTTATTGTTAGTACAGCTAATGCTTTATAAATACTATAGTTATGAATACAATTGACCCAATTATCTTCTAATGGCTATATTGTCAAGATTATCACCAATAGATTCAAAGTATACTCGCCTTGTAATAACGTTCGTGCTTGTTTTTGCTAAATTCATTTAATTTTTTTCAAAATATCATTTGTTAATTTTTTACAAATAAATACATAATTAGTGCATATTTTTATTAGTTTTTAACTTAAATTAATTTTTATAAACATTTTGTTAATTTGTTTTGTCAACACCCCACCCCCTGTTCTCGGTATATGGGTACGTCTACATTCATAATACATGAGCTGTGACGTATATCGTCATAAGCAATATCTGAATGTAAGGGATAATTTGCTCGCGACCTATATCGAAAATGGCGCCTTCGGCGCCATTTTTGGTAAAAATGGCCGATTTTAACCGAATTTCTGCTATTAGCTTAAATTGAACTAAATTAAGCTTAATTTGAGTGAATTAATGCTAAATTATAATAAATTTAGTTAAATTAAGCCTAAATTGGTCGAAATTCGGTCAAAATCGGTCATTTTCGACTTTAAACGCCATTTTTCGGCCATTGTGGCGGCCATCTTGTTTTTAAAAATACCCCCACCTATACCCCGCCTGAGTTTTGAGCCAAAATCGGCCCTTTTTCCCCTCCCTATACCCCCTCTGACTCGGCCGAGCTTGCACATCTCTACTTAATATTAAAATCTGTTTCGGGTTTACAAAACAGTTCAGCATTTGTTTGCCACTGAAATGTCTTTACACAATGTACTGAACTCATCACTCGTGCGAATAATCTTTATCTCAACTCTTATTATAATAGTAATGATCTGTTCATATGCTTGAAAAGTTAGTCTATGGGATCCGTGCGGTGCACGGGTTTCTGAGCAGGGCAGGTTATTACTATCAAAGTTGTATCACTAATGGCATACAAGGACTCGTCAGTGTATCATTCTTTAAATTTATTCACCTGGGTTGTATTACCTGTATTTTTTTTGTAAAAATGCTTATGTGATACCTTGATAAAATTTTTTGAGTCAAACAATGCACTCAAAATAGTGTTTATTAATTTAATTAATTCTTATTATTTATAAAATCTAATCAAAGGTTCGATAATAATGAAGAAAATGAGTGAAGAATACAATGAAATGAAATACGAATACAAAACACAGTATTCGGTGAATAACAGCAAAACTGTTCGACCCGTTTGGTTCCTATTCCCCGGTTTGGGCGGACAATGGCCTGCAATGGGAAGGGCTTTAATGCCAATCAAGACATTCGCCGATAAAGTGGAAGAATGTCATCAAATACTCGAAGAGTTTGGAATCGATTTGAAAGATCTGTTATTATCTGAAGACAACTCCATCGCAACGATGACTAATAAGTTCTGTTCGACCACTGCTTTACAAATAGCTTTGATTGAAGTCATGAAATCACTTGACATAACTCCGGACGGAATAATAGGTCACTCTTTCGGAGAGTTAGGCTGTGCTTACGCTGACGGATGTCTGACCACTAGAGAAGCCCTGTCGCTCTCCTACTTGAGAGGCGGCTGTACAGAACATAACGCAAATATACCCCGGGGGCTAATGGTTGTGGTCGGGCTCTCGAAAGCAGAAGCTTTGAAGATATGTCCGGAAGGAGTGTATGTTTGCTGTAATAATGGCAGAGAGACTGTTGTGTTGACAGGTATTATACACTTTTGATCTTCTCATTAGTTTTTTAAGCAGTGATAAATCTTAATAATGTCACTAGTTCATTTATGATACCAATCATTGATTGACCAGCTTGTTTTTATCATCACTGCTCATAAATGGTGTATAGATTAGCTTTCCTGCATTACCACAACATTTAACAAATTGTGTTAACAAGAGTTAACACATTTAACTCATTTAGTTGTAGAAAGAATACTGTAGGGCAAGACTGAGCTTTTCCGTAAGTATACTTGCAGTTTGCTTACAATATAGCTGGCAGAAACCACCTAATTGTGCACCTAACTCTGAACCTAACGTTTGTATCAGTCCGGCGACTAAAGCTTAATAAAAGAAGACTTTAGCTCTAACTGAAAAAATCAGTTCTGTTCAGTGCTTCACATGCTTTGAAATTTCAGAACAAAACCGGTTTTTTCAGTCAGAGCTAAAGTCCCCTTTTATTAAGCTTTAGTCATCGGACTGATAAGAGTGCCTTGTCTGATGTGCTTATTGCAAGCAAAAGGGGAGCTAATGCAACTCAATAGTTAGCAGGTTAACTTTCAAACGCTGTTTAAGTATGGGGTATCAAATGGAAAGTTTCAGTTTTAATTATAGATGGGCGGAATGCTTTAAAAAAACATTGTAAGCCTATTGCAGCGATTAGTGTATATTTTCAATGCCATGAGAGTGCATTGTATTGAACATATACACTAATCGCTGCAATATGCTTACAATGTTTTTTAAAGCATTCCGCCGATCTATAGTTTTAATAAATAAAGACCATGTCCGAACTTCACAAAAATTTTTTATTTTTTAAAATCCTTTTAACCACGATTAAACAATGTGGTATATGTATGAAATATGTGAAAAAATCAATTCTAAATATAAAATTTAAAAAGTGATTATTCTATAATTTTGAATTTCAAATGTGAGATATTGCAATTATTTCTTCACTCAATTATACATGTATGAAAGAAAAATCAAGACTTGCATAAAATATTTATTAAAACAATGTTCTTGTGGCGGTAAAAATAGTTTTAAAAATGTAAACATTAATTTGATAGTGTTACCCAAGTGGTCTCAGGAATTTTTATTTGGTAAACTGTACATGATGAATACAGCTTATAAATGAACTCATAAAAATTTTTAGACCACTATCAAATTAATGTTTACATTACTTAAACTATTTTTCCCGCCACAAGAACATTGTTTTAATAAATATTTTATGCAAGTCTTGATTTTTCTTTCATACATGTATAATTTAGTGAAGAAATAATTGAAATATCTCATGTACTTTTTATGTAAATCAAGTTTGAAATTCATAAGTATTGAATTTTTAAATGCAAATAACTTTCAAACTATTATATTTAGAATTGATTTTTCTACATATTTTATACATGTACCATATTGTTTAATCGTGGTTAAAATGATTTTAAAAAATAAAAATATTTTGTGAAGTACCGACATACTCTTTGTGTCCTTTTTAGTGGACGACGAGAAAGGTTTTGCGTTTGAAAAGACATTAATAACTGAATAATTTTGCTGTTGAATACATTTCAAGTAATAGAATGCAATGAATAGAATCAAAATAATTATTATATTAAATAATTTCTTCCGTAAAAGACTCATATATTAGGAGATATATTATAAACTTTATTAATGAAACAATTATTCAATGCATACAATAATGTGAATTGACTTGAATTACAACACATTTTAATCAATACTTATATCATATTACGAGCATAAGTGTAAGTATACTTACAAACTGTTAGCAGCCTTAACAGTACTAAATCTGCTATATAGCAGAGCGACGGCACAGCTATAGCTCATATGTTATGTCAATCACTCATTCCAGCGGTTAATCTATCAATTCATCTACGAATGAAATATTTATTTCAGTTTTAAATCAATTTTTTTTATTACAATGTTTAATAAAGACGAAGACCAAGAATATATATATAATTAATATTGATTATTCTATTTAAATATTCCTATATTTCAATCACATTTTTCTTATAATTGAGGCAATAATTGCGTATAAGTAAAACAGACCTCAAAAAAGAAAAAATTTTTTAAAGCTGTAAAAATGTTACAGTGCTTGACGTCTCAACAGTTGCACTCTTGAATTGCGCGCTCAAAATATACATTAAAATCCATATATATCTTGAGCGCCCAATTCAAGAGTGCAACTGTTGAGATGTCAAGCACTGTACATAGTTTTCAAATCTAATCAATATTTATATCCAAATGCGATGTAATATAACTTTAAATTCAAATATAAATGCATTGCTTTTTGAATATAAAATTAAATTATCAATCAATATATGGTCTGTTAATACTGTGTACGCATTCTATGACTTCATGTAAAATCTTGTGCATTCATAATACACATAAAATAACATAACATTTTCGAGCACCAACCCCTTTTCGGGGGACACTGCCGAGCCTCTGGGATTACAGGCAGTGTTTTTACCTTGTGGTGTCGATGGAGGCAATGCTAGGCGTCTGAGAATTTACAGGACAGGTGACGGGCCCATCGCAACCAATAAATTTTGGTCTACCGGGTCAAGGGCTCGAACTCCAGCTCTCCAGCTCAGAGTCAAGCACTCTAACCAGTGAGCTATTGCGGCTCTCTGATATAATAATTATTGTTAATAAAAAGTTAAACTAATTGTATGTAAACCTTATTTATTGAAAATATTATATAAAATAAATGTTATAAAAAAAGATTGTTTTTTACTGTTTATTGAAATGGTATTAAAAAATTGTATTTTTCTGTCGTCAATATAATTATATTATTAAAAATTAATTGAAATTAAATGCGAATAAATTGATTTTAAAATGAATTCATTTTCTAATACTTTCTGATCCAAAATCTCAAAATCAAACTAAATATAAGTAAAATAATCTTGAATTTTATGAAAAATAAAAATCATTTTAAACTGTCATATGCTCTGCTCGGTCTCAGCTTTATGGATACCTTGATCATGTTATGGGCCAATTAAATAGACGGTAATAAATAAGAATTAATCTGTTCTTAGATATTGTTTCGTAAAAATAATATTTTCTCATCGATTGAGACAAACATTTCCCAAAAGAACTAAATTTTTCTTTCGTTTAATAAAAATAAAAAAATAGAGAAAAAGGAAGTGTTTGTCAATTATATGAACCATTGATGTGATGTCACTATACATCAAGTGATAAATAGCCAAGACCATCAATTGCAGCATTAGCAGCAGGGATAGTTCAAAAACGTGGCTGACCTCAAAACATCAAATATACTGTACTCTCACTACATATGACTGCAGTAGTAATAGTGAATAAAATAGAGATCAGAATAACCAGAATATTCTTGTATTTATACTTATGCAGAGCTCAGGCATAATCACACTGCAAGTCCAAACTAAGCCAGGCACAAATCCTCTGCACAACAAACAGCTCAAAATGAAAGCTCAGATAAAGTGGAAAATCATTGAAATAAATTGCATCAGTGCTTGTTTTGTATGAATTTAAATAAATTATAAATGAATTTGAATAAAAAAAATGTTTAATTCATCGCTGAATGTGTGGACACGTATAGGAACGACACCATAGGATGGAGTGGACAGTCAGGCCATCAGTTTTATTGAATGAATGTGAGGCTCGACTGCGCAGACGTACGACAGACACAAAAAACCGTTTTTCAGTTGAATAACAATAAAAATAAAAATAAAAATTATTTTAGACTTAATTATTGGATAAATAAATAAATTAAATGAAAAATAATAACAAAAATAAATGAAATAAAATATAATTGAATTCAAAATAATTGTTTGAAAGTCTATATCGTATTGAGTGAGACATCAGAGTCGGTGCCAATGGATGTGTCGACTTGTATAGAGCTGGCCATCGAAGGCGAACGACTGTCCAAATCGGGTGACTTCAACGGATCCGTCGCCTTCTTCGAGGCCGCAGTCAAGTGCGGGACCACTGATCTGAAGACCCTGTCGGCCATATACTCCCAGTTAGGGAACGCCTACTTCTATTTGGCTAACTATCAGAAGGCTATGGATTACCACAAACTCGACTTAACTGTTGCCAAGTATTGCCATTCCTCTCATTACCATTCCTTTCATCTCTTCCTCCATTTCCTCTCCCTTTCCGTTCTATTGATTGCTTTTAATTATTATTCAATTGTTTTAATCGAAACCATTAATCAATTGATTAGTATTTGATTGAATAGTCTTCCCATTTGACCACTCCTTCTGCCCATATATAGCCTCTGCCCACCACTGCCTCAACCCCTGACCTTCTGTTCTGTTCTGCTCTGACCTTAACTTATTTGATATTCTTATGGATTGTTCGCATAATTTGTATTACAATTGACTAATCAATTGTCTGTTTGTCTGACTCGCCATCAGATCCATCAGTGACCGCATCGGTGAAGCCAAGGCCAGCGGCAACTTAGGCAACACTCTTAAGATGATGGCCCGATTCGATGAGGCCATCCTCTGCTGCAAACGACATCTCGATATTAGTCGGGAATTGGGCGACAAAGTAATGGCCGATCAGACAATGGACGCACAGTTATGCACTCAATCGGCTCTATTGTTGATTACGCGCTTACATATTGTTTGTCTTCTTTGTCTAAAATTCTAGTCATCTTTGCATTCATTTATTACTATTAGTATTCAATACAAACCGATTGAGTGTATAATCATTTGCTCTCAAAATGACATTCAATTCATTCATTCGTTTCCTTTAAACTCGATTTCATTTCGTTTCCGGCACTGATAGGTAGGCGAAGGTCGAGCGCTGTATAATTTGGGTAATGTTTATCACACAAAAGGCAAAAGCATGGCTCGGGTCGGAAATCAGGATCCGGGAGAGTTTCCCGAAGAAGTGAAGCACTGTTTAGAACAGGCGGTCGACTATTATAAGTGAGTTTTGATTGCATTCACATTCTATGTTAACTAAGATTTTATTTAAAATATTTATTTCAATTCATTTATAGACAAAATTTAGATCTAATGATACAATTGGGTGACAAATCAGCTCAGGGTAGGGCATGTGGTAATCTGGGTAATACTCACTACTTGTTGGGTAATTTTACTCAAGCGGTTGCCTTCCATGAAGAGGTGATTACTATTGAATTCTTAATTAGTTTTAAATTATTTATATTTTCTTTATTTTAATCGATTTGTATCAGAGATTGAAAATCGCCAAAGAATTCGGTGACAAAGCGGCCGAACGGAGAGCTCAATGCAATTTAGGGAACGCACACATCTTTTTAGGCCAATTCGAGGCCGCAGTCGATAACTACAAGTAATTGAGTTTTATTTTGTATTTCATTATTCGGTTTGTAATCATTTAATTCTATTTACAGACAAACCCTATCCTTAGCCGAAGAGCTTAAGGACCGAGTGGTCGAAGCGCAGGCCTGTTATAGTCTGGGTAACACTTATACACTTTTACGCGACTATGACTCTGCCATTGAATACCATTTAAGACATTTGAAAATCGCTCAGGAATTGAGAGATAGGATCGGAGAGGGAAGGGCTTATTGGAGTTTAGGGAACGCCATGACAGCCGTGGGTGACCATCACCAGGCTCTCAGTTACGCTCAGAAACATTTGGATATAAGCAAAGAGATCGGAGATATTACGGGTCAGACGACGGCTCAGATGAGTATTTCTGACTTAAGAAAATTGTTGGAAACGGATGTCAGCAAAGCTGCTGTCGGTGCGCAACAATCGGATAACTTCGGGCGCCATAAGCGCCTGTCTATGGATCGAATGGAGTTAATGTCTTTGACGCCACAACAGCGCAAACATTCGCTCAACACTGTTGAAGAAGTGGCGGACACAAGAAGTAGTTCCAGTGAACAGCAGTCGACTGTCCAGCAGATGGGCTCTACCTCTGGCACTGATTTCATATCCAAAAGTCACGAAGACTTTCTGGATTTGGTCTCTAAGTTCCAAAGCAAGCGCATGGATGACCAGAGATGTCCTTTGGATGGCATCGAAAACAAAGAGAATCGAAAACCGAATCCCATTTGTGGTCAGCCGATGGCCAGCAGTCAAGTGAATCGTCAGTTCGCGAATCCCATTCGTGATAACCCAAACCCAACCTCTGGGCGTAACCCAAACCCGGGCACTGGTCGTAACCCAAACCCGGGAACTGGTCGTAACCCAAACCCGGGCACTGGTCGTAATCCGAACCCGAGTTCAGGCCGTAATCCGAACGGTAACCCAAACCCGAACCCAAACACTAATAATAATCGCAATAACTCTTCGGAAGCGATGAATAACCACATCGGAAGTGTCGCGCAGTCGGTATCGCAAGACTCGCAGTCGAGCGACCAGTTCCACGACCTGTTCGACATGATTGCCGGTATGCAAGAGCGCCGAATGGACGACCAGAGAGCGTCACTGCCACCGGTGCGCAGAAACAGCGCCACTAATGGACCCGAAAGTCTTCCACAACAACGACATCAGAATTACGTTCAAAACAATAGAAATATTGTAAACAATAATAACAATGCGAACGACGAGAGCAGCGATGAAATGCCTCGACTGCGCGCCACAAACCCACCCAATCCCAGGCGTACGGCTCCCTCACGACAGTACTCTCTCGGCGCTAATGTCTTGCCTGACGACGACTTCTTCGAAATGTTGATGAGATGTCAGGCCAGTCGACTCGAAGACCAGAGGAGCCAAATGCCGGGCACTTCATCCGAACGGTCGTCCTCTCTGTCGCGACCATCGACTTTGGAAAGACCCCAAAGTGTTGTCTCCACTCAAAGCAATTCTCCTCAGGTCTGACAAAAACACAGTTCAATTGAATATCGATTTCATTGGATTTCAATTCGACTTTAATTTGAGTTTTCTTTAAACTTATTCTCATTTTCGCACCGACAGAGCGTCGCGCCTACCGTTCCGGACGAAGACTTTTTTAGTTTAATCCTCCGCTTCCAAGCGGGTCGTATTGATGACCAGAGGTCATGCTTACCGGAAAGGTGTCAGTCAGAGGACGAGCCAATGAAGTGCGGATCGACCGGCAGTCGTAAGTCATCGACCACTTCAACAAAGTCTGGTTCAAACGCACCGTCAGCTCGAAAGTCGTCAAAAACTCAAATATGAATTCATTTCAAACAATCAAATCGTAAGCTTTGAATGAATTGAAAACAAATTAACAAAAAGTGTTCACAAAAACGAGTCGTTCTTCCGGTCCTACAAATTGTTTATGAATTCTATATATAATTAAAGGACTTATTGTTTATCTGTTCCTTAAATTGGTTTTGAATTTTGATTACCGGGCGGTCAGTATTACTTAAAAATTATTTTAAATAATTTCAAAACAATTCTAAACAAACAAATTGTTTCCGTATTTTATCTGAATATACAGTAAATCAGTCTTAAGTCACATTTCAATTACCATTTCCTCAAATGTTTTTCTCAATATTTCAATCAATTTTTCATATATTTAGTGCCAAAAAAGTGTTTTATGTTTTCCCTCTGATTATAGCTCAGTCTTAAACAGATTTTTTAAACTTTTAATTAGTTTACACTTAATTCAGTATATAATGGCTTTAATTAATGTTTAACTCAATTTTGTTTCAATGCTTTAATTTATTCAAAGATTATTTGCAATTATTTATTCTTATTATACGTTAGAATCAAATCTAATCCATAACTAAAGTCTAATTCTGTCAGACATTATATTTATAGAACAAATATATTGAAAATCTCTCTCTTTTTTCTGTTAATATAATTAAATCTATAAATATATAGAATTTTTAGATAAATTCAAATTATATTTATTTTTCTTCGTTTTTAACCAAAAAAGAAGGAAAGAATGAAATTCATCAAAAAGTTTTGATTCAAAACTATTCTATGTTTTCATAACTTTTCTGCAATTTTTTTCAGACAAAAGTGAAAGAAAACAATTTTAACTTATTTTGCATTTTATTTATTCATTATATTTTAATTTTTTCACATTTTTTTCACAACATTTGTATTTTTCTGGTATTTATTCACAAATTTATTTTTTTCATTAATTAATTCCTTATTTGCTTTCGGTTTCAAATCATTGCTTTTCAAACAAAAATACTAACAATTGATGAGAAAAATACAAAAGAATTATAAATAAAATGTATTATAAAATACAAAGTACTGATTGTATGAATCAATTGATTTAATTACATAATTAGTATTTTGTGTTTTTTTTCTTAAAATTATTTTATTTAATTCTCTATAATATAATGTAATTTATATAAAGAACTCTTTCATTATATAAGTTAATGAATGCAATCATGACTTTACTGGTCATTGACTTTGCAGTCAATACCAAATCCATTGTAAAATCATGTCTACAAAAGTGAAGACAAAATTACGACAAAAAAAACAAGTCTTATATATAATTATAAGTTTGTATTCAATTTTCAAATCTTTTTAATCAATTCAGTTCTCAAATGAATTATAAATATTTTTGTTTTTTTATTAATTTTTTTTGGTGTGAAATAAGATCGATATTAATATAAATTCAAAAATAATATTCAATTTATTTATTCATTTTCTTTAATCGCGCAGTCATTGTAAAAGTTTTTTCATTATTATTAATAAATTAAAGAATAAAATATTGAAAAAAAACTTTTATTTAATTTTTTAATTTATATTTTGTTTGAGTTTTAAAATTAAGTGATATTAGTATCGAACCGTAGTCTCTAATACTGGTATTGTTTTTATATTTTCATTACTAGACTTCGTGTTTGTGCGAATAGGAATGACATCAGATCTGCATTACTGTACAGTAAAGCACTTCTAAGATGTATTCAGAAAT
>JAQIWA010000654.1:0-27194 GCA_034693305.1 Eueremaeus valkanovi
CGGCCATCTTGTTTTTCAAAATACCCTCCCCTATACCCCCTAGGGTTTTGAGCCGAAAATCCGCCATTTTACCCTCCCCTAAACCCCCCTAGCTTCGCCGACACTGGCCATCCCTACTTTTAATATTTGTTTTATTTTTATAAATAATGGTTAATAACAGATAATATTAATATTAGTATTAGTTTTTATATCATTTCTCAGCCATTATTCATGTTTTATAAGCCAATAATCGCATCGTCTGAAACGCGAAACAACTTTTATGAGTCTATATCTCGTCTGATGAGTGAAACCGAATCAGTAATAACCGAATATCTCAACAGTTTCTCAATTTTCATGACTTTAATGTCGTGACTAATATTCAGTATATAATAGATTGAACTATAAATTCGGATCGATATTCAATTTGCACAACCAATCCGTATAACAGAATATGAATAGAACTGAACTTTTATTTGATCCCTAAACCCAATAAATCTGTAAAATTGCATAAAATCTAATGATTGTTCAATAAATTCATAAAAGTGAACCACTTTATGCCCACTTTATTCACCATTTTTTTAATCAATTAATTCCGGCGAATATTCTAACTTAAAATGTTCTGCATTCTGGAGAATCCAGGGTAAGTTAGTTGCATAATGAAGAAAGCGGTTTTCAAATAATTAATACGTTTTGAACAAATATCCTCGACAAAATCTGACCTATAATTCTTATATATCCTGTGCAAGAATATACCCTGCACACACCTACACAAAATTAATTTTTCTCTAATCTCTAATCAATGTAAAATTTCTCACTACACGTGTCTATGCTTTTCCAAATGTTAGATAAACCGGAAAAAATTGTTGACACAAATCCGAGAAAAATCAAAATAAGTACAGTCTTTGACAAATTGCTTAACAATTCTAATGAATTATATTAAATACTATTAATACCCATATATATATATAATACCCAATACAATATATAATACTTATACACAGGTTAAATATCAATATTACTGATTGTATACTCAGTTTGCAAATTGCAATCAATTAATATTTTCTAAATATAACTTTGTCGTAAGGAAAATAAAATTGTATTGAAGTAAGAGTCCATTGCAACTAATCAATGTCCATTCAATTAGTAATCATCATCTGATGAATCATTCAAAAGTTATAATCTTGCTAATTTTATTGCCGACCAGACTTCCGCTCGACGTAAACCAAAAAATAACCGAATTTTAGTTAAATGTGGACTAAAATTAACTAAATTAAGGCTAAATAGAGATTGATTTTGTTTAAACGCCATTTTGTCAGTAATTTAATTTCTATCTGCATTTAATGCCCTGAATTTCACATTTAGCCCTCCTTGTCCTGGACATACACAGTTCATAGTTGAAACAAACGGAAACATTTGAACTAAAAAAACAACAATTTTTTGTTTATATTTTTCGATAATAAGCGACAATTAATTATTGATCGACTGTATTGCACAGCACTAGACCTAAACTAACAAAAGTTTACAGAATTTATATAATTCATAAAATATTGTGTTAATCATTACAATGTAGTGAGATATGTACTGTACTGTATTGTACTGTACAAGCACACTTTATATGAACAATCTAAAGCTATTACATTAAAATGTTAGCCATCATGTTCTTAATATTAGATTTTAATGAAAATCGTCAGAATATTTGTTTTGATTACTGTTCAAACATACAGTGATATACAGACAAAATATTTGCATTTCATATGAATTTTTTCATAACTCAAATAAAAGTTATATTGTTTTACATATTGTTTACATTATAATGATTTCTCGTTGTCAGCAAAATTGCTTATTATGTAAAATTGAGCCACTGTTTGGTCGGCAAACATTACTTGCATGAGTTACAGTATAACACTCAAGGTAGAAAATATAACACACCCAGTCTCATTTGATTATTCACTGTAATTTTGATAATATTCTAGTATTTTGCATTGAATCTTGGTAAATTTATTGAAATCTATTAGATTTTAAAAATTAAACTTGGAGAGAGAGAGAGAGAGAGAGAGAGAGAGAGAGAGAGAGATGACAGTATTTATTAAAATAATATTAAAATTCTATAATAATAATAATAATAAAACATATATTAGGCATAAATGAGTGGAATTCATGAAATCATTTCAATATCTATTCAAATACTGTATAAAGAATTGGAAGTCATATCAAAAAATATCAGAATTAATAAAAATAAAGATTATATTCATTTATATGAATACGAATGCATTCAGTTATGATTTATATGAGTTTTTCTCTTAAGATATGAATATCAGAATTCATCCAATGATCTGATAGTTGTGGAAGTAATGACAGCTCTAACGGCGATCATATGGAATAGTGGTCTCACTCTCACTCTCTCTCAGTCTCTCTGCGCGCTCTCACTCTTGCAATGCAACTCCAATTCTATCATTTGTTAGCGAATAAAAGTGAATTCTGAGAGTGGCTTAAGATTCAGCACTGCTTTCAATGAAGTTTTGGATTCACTCCAATGACATATACAAAACCTGATTGTCTAGTGTTAGGCCATTCAGTTTATTAGTATATAAGAAGGAAAATATAAACTTTCTCTTCTGGTGAAGAAAAACAAAATTTATTTATTCCTTGACTTACTATTCGTAGGTATTTTTTGCTATCAGTCTTAGGAAAAGAGGTTTATTTTGTTTCACTTTTAATGACATAAATAAAAATTCTTATTCTTGTGTTGTCTTCTTAGAGAAGAAGATTCTGTTTGTTTTCACTGTTTGTTTCAACTATTTGTGAACTTTTAAACAAAATGTCTCTAAATTTTTCTCTAATTGACTGGAATTTAAATTTCAATTCTATGACTGTTTTGAGTCTATTTAATAATAAGAATATTAATAATTATAATAATCTGACGAATACTGAATTATCAATAAATAGTTTTGATTTCTTACAGTTTATGAACACAAGTAATAGTAATATTACAGTTGATTACGATAACTACGATAATCTGGTCCCATATCCAGACCTGACTCAGTTATCATTTGTCAGAATACTGTTCCTAATATTCTATTTTGTGGTTATGTTTTTGGCATTGTTTGGCAATTTAGTCATTTGTTATACAGTGATATCCAACCGGAAGATGCAAACTGTGGTCAACTGCTATATAGTGAATCTGGCCTTTTGTGACTTCATGGTCGGCGCTTTCGTACTGCCAGTCAAGCTGCTCGAGTTGATGGCACCGGCCAACTGGTACGCCTTCAGCGATGGTCTGTGCGCTGCAATGCTATATCTGCAGACTGTTATCGTATTCTCCAGTGAACTAACTTTAGTTGCCATTTGTCTCGAGAGGTAAATATAGAGAAACTATTTTTCGATTAAAAGTTTGCGTTTTCTAAATCATATTCACAAAGATTTACATCAATTTCCAAACCAATTACATTATGCATACATTTATCTCATTTGAATATCAATTCATTTAAACCTTATGTTTATTTTCATAGTTTCCTAATATAAATGCAATTTAAAAAAATAATATATTCTTTATATGATTTCTGATGTTTTATATATAAATATAGAGCAGAAAAACTTTCGGCACTTTCTTTAATGAAAAATTCATGTATTCCTGTTTTAAGGTATCCAGGGTCGATAAGGTGAGGGTAAGGTATTTTTGTCAAGATAGTGCAAAAGGTAATAGCAGGCAAAGATTGTCGACACAAACCAAATTATGGCCTTGGCTAAATTATGGTCACAATTATGTGTTGATAACTTACCAATGATAAGTGACACTTTCTTATGGTTCAGGGTCGTTTTGTTTTTACTCTCTGGTAATCCCATTTCCATTAGAAAAGAATTACAGTCAGAAAGACTAATAGATTGGAGGAATAACACAATCAAATTCATTGTATTCTTTGTCAGATCTGAATAAATAATGAAAATAATGAACGAAAGAATTTTTAATCCAAATGACAATTGAAGTCCTATACTGTATAAACAGATAAACATTAAATGATCAGTATTACACTAGTATTTGATTCAGACATTTATTCTATATTTTCATTGTTAGCGAATAAATGCTCAAAAGTTTAATTAAATTAGAATTTTATAATTAAATGAAATGATTTCATTATTTTTCTCTTTTATTCAATAATGTTTTGAGAGTTAAAAATAATAAATTTGGGAAAACTTACTGTAATATAGATGTCATTTGAGAAAAATGAAATTATAAAACTGGTCTGTATACAATTTTGTTTTCATAACTTGTTTTTTTAGAAAACACATTTTTTTATTAAATTATTCAACTCATATATATTTTTCATCAAATGCATCCATTCATACGAAACAAATTATAATAATATATGAAATCATATTCCGATAATAAAATTATACGAAAAAAGTTATTAAAGAAATCTAAAAATATTTATTCCCAAAAGAAATCTTATTCAAGAATCGACAAAACTATTTGAAAAATGTGAATATTTTTTTTACAAAGAAATAAATAATTTTACTCTTTCTTTCTCTTTCTCTGTTTGTTTTGCCGATTCACTAAACTATTGATAAATACAGTATAATTTTTATTTCATTTCTTTCTATTGTAAAAAATGGTATTTTTTGCTCAAAATATATTGTCAACTCTTTTGATGCTAAAAATGATCTAAAGAAGTAATACTGAATGCCATCGAATCAATCAATAACTTAGTAGAAAGTTATTGTAACTTATGTGACAACTCATGTCTTTGTATTAAACTGACGAACAATTTCTAATAAAAGACGAAATTGAAAAAAACACTAAAGAATAAGTCAAATATGTGTTAATTCTTTTTAGTTCATTCAAATGGAAAGCTTTTTTGCTATTCTATGATTCAAATCAATTCATGAAGAACTGGATCTTTCCGTAAGATTATACTGTATTACACAATATATTATATGAATTTCGTTTCTTTTATAAGTTATTATATTTCTAATAATTATAGTAATTGTAATATAAGCCGAAATATTAATAAATTAAAAAAATTATTTCTAAAAATTTTACTTCTAATGGACTCAGATTAGAAATTTGAGTTAAGATAATTGGGCTGAAAATGTCATATCTGACACCCACTAAGTAATTATGTATTAAATAATATTATGTTAGGAATTATACGCAAAACAAAGGAATTAAAATTCTCTCTACGTTTGAGAATTAAATATTATTTATATATCGATAAAACCCAATATGTTTTCAGATTAAATATTTTTTGTGTAAATATTATGAAGTATTTTATCAATAAATTGAAAAAAGTTTATTCAGATATTGTAAGGCTTTAAACAATTTAATTAAAGCAAGAATTCAATTATACAGTATGAGTATTGATACCCAATCTAATTGCATATTGTGATCGCCTGCAGCCCAAGTCTACGCCATTATAGACGACATTTGTGCAGCACATGTCAGACCAATCAGTCTTATGCCACGAGTAGACAGATATATAAATACATTTGCGAACGCATTGTTTTATGTTGAGGCCCAAACATAAGCAAATCACTGTTTTGTATGGATTGATAGACAAATAAAATATCACACATTAGACCAATCAATGAAATAAACAATTTTAAAAATGTATAAGTTTTTAGTCGATATAAAGTGTGATTCTGTTATATCATATGCCGTATAAATAGTACAGAGAATACGCAAAGAATATTGTACTCAGATTTGTAATGACAACCATTAATAAGTATAGTAAACAATGAATTAAAAAATAAGAATCTCTTAACTCCTCTTCTTTACAGTAGTATATAATTTGATTCTATGTAACTAAAACCTTGGAGAATAAATAAGCAGGAATAAATAGAGAATTAGAATTTTTCTTAAATCGTTCAAAAGTTCAGTACAGATTTGTAATTTTATTTTTGAACTAGATGAGAACATAAATTTCAATAATATTTACTGAATTATAAGATATAATTTAATTGGAAATATGTTAACACCTAGATTATATCATTATATCAATATCATAATATTAATCAATTAACACTTGAACCTAAAATCAATTTTGAAAATATTTTTGGCTTCTGTTTTGAACAAAGAAAACGGAGTTAACATAATAGTGCTCAGTCTTGTTCGATATTGATTTATTATCCAAGATATACAATACTCTAGAGATAAGTATTCAATAAATAAAATGAACATATTTTGCAATATTTGTATTAAAGGTATGAACACATTAAGTGTTGAATTTTCTCATCTCATGCTTGAAGTGGATCACAATTCTCAATATCGCACACATTCTGATCGGACATAGTTTTATTTCACAGAAGAGATGTGACAAACAATTCGATAGATTTATAGAAGACTCTAAAAAGTCATAAAATTTGTTGATTCAGACAAATAATAGAATTAATAAACATTTGAGTAATAATTATCTAATTATAATTGAACCACAAAAATATCACTAAAACTTAATGCATTCAATAGTAGGTGGATTATATTGATATTTGAATGATCACTTAGATCGGAAACTACGTGTATTCAACAGTAAAGGTGAAATCTCCTATCCAAGGGAATTGTCATCAATTGCATCAATCGCTCAAAGATAGTGCCCACACAACAACACAACACAACACAACACAACACAACTGTATGTCTAAAAAGTTATTGTTTTCTCTTCAGTCGAATTCCTTTAAGAATTGTTGTGAAATATTTTTGGTAGTCATATGGTTTGATAGGATCGAAGACATGTCAATGTATTGAAGAACAAATCAATAATTATATAAATCAGACGACAAAAGCTATTATTACTGTAGAGAAGAGAAACGATGGAAAGCAGAGTTTGTGTGTTCGCCTGTTCTCATGTATAATAGTATTTGAAACACAGAATATTCTTCAGTAAGAAATTTATTGAATTTTTGTATTCAATCCAATTTATGTCAAACTACTTGTTTTGCGATCGAAATAAAACAAAACTCGATTTGTTTGACAAATAATTTTAAGCAAACTTTTTTGACGAGTTTTCACGTAATATGAAAAACATATTTTTCTTTTACTGCAAACAACTCAATGATTAGCTATGAATCCAAATCAGTCACATTTTTAATGACTTTTTGACAATAGTTTTGACACTGATATCAATTTAGTTAAAGTGCTCTACACTTGTGCTCAACAATAAGCAATTTATTTAAGACTAGAGAATATTCTTCTTCACTAATCACTAATCTTTTATAATAGCGTGACCCCGGTTTCCAATGGCTTTTCCCTAATCTTCATCAGATTTCTTAAGATATCTTTCGATATTTGGCACTAACTATACGTTAGCTATACTGAAGACAATAAAAGTATTGTGTGTTTACAGTCCAATGCAGATGTGCTTTTTGAACCGACGCTAAATCATAGGTTATATAATATAATACTACTGTAGTATAACTTATATTACTTATATCACTCTAAACTCTGATTATTTATACAAGCACAATTTTGTATCAGATGGCACAACTCACTAACGACTCATCTGATCTCAATCTGTACTTGCATAATTTCATTTAAATGTCTAGTCCTGTCGTCACAGTATATATATTGTTCTCAATTTGTTATACAATAGTTTTTCAATCACTGTTTGAGTCTAACCTAATCTTCAGACTATTAGTGTATATTTTATTGCATTCTATTTTTTATATAGTAATCCATAACAAAGAATTATGAAAGTATCCTGGATAGTTTGCAGTTTATTCTAATGAATGTGGAGCATATGGTCTCTTTCATTGGTATATTTATTGAAAGAACTGAATAGAAAATCTACGAAATAAATAAAAAAGAGTATATTTTACTGTTGAACCTTGTTTGAATATTGACATAAATATCAGAGATAGGCAATGAGGGGACCGGAGATTTTGGCCGAGGTAATCCCCCTCTGTTTTTCGCGGAGCGACGGACCTCCCTAGATCCAAGGCGAAAATTAGGGGGAAATTTTTGACGAGTTTTACAAATGATAAAAAATAAGTTAATATCAATTGCATAACTGTCTAACAGTTCTTAACCCCTAAGAGTAATACTAACTGTAAATCTGTTCATTTATTTCCTTTAGTGAACTCCTCTATTGATTTCTATTATAGTTTTTATGTAGAAACTCATTGTTTTTGCTTTTATTTGCATTCAAATAAGGTTTTCAAAACCCGAAATTAGATATAATAACGTTAACATCATTTTCGATAAAAATTAGTATATTTATCGGTAAAATATAACATTTAATAGTGATAAAAAAAATCACTACTAAAACGCAACGTACTGTAGACATGAAAAAGTTAAAAAATATTTTAGTAGGAAAAAATTGACCATTTCGATAATATCATATAACTTGGTAAAAAATATAAACAGTGTGATATTAACGTGACATTCGTCTTAACGTTATAAGTTATAACTTATATTGCATGTTCTGCACTTTTTATACGTCACTTTTCTACCCTATCTGTACCCCTACCTGTACCCCCTGTCCAAAATTTTGACTGAACCCCCCCCCCCTGTCGTCAGGCCCATTGCCTATCTCTGATAAATATCTTCACTGATACTGTAGACTCATCTAAAATAAGTCTCACTCTTATCACAAATGAATCTCAATTTTCGTAATTTTCGTTTAGCCATTCATTTAATCCGACAAAACACTTGATGTGATCGAGTGTTTTGCACGAAAAAACTTAATTTAATATAAAGATCAGTTCAGTCTGTAATGCTGTACATTCTGGTCCTGACACTAATTTAACCTAGTACTTCTACAGTATTCAACATTTGCATGTATGAAGAACTGTAGACTTTTTTATTTGAAGCAGGTTCATTATTAATCTTTCAATCAATGTTAATTCATTCGAGCCATTCCTGATAAAAATAGATTCTGGTTATGTTTTCGACTAATTAATTGTCTAGACTCTGGACTATATCGTAATTATGACAAACAATTTCATAATTAAGTCATTCATTTCAGTGATTAATTTTGAGTATTAACCTATAAAAGTATTTCCATATAATTATATAATCTGGTGTTAATTGGAAAATGAACCAGGAGAGTTACATTAGTATGAGTGGCTAAAATTTTATATTTTTAAATAGTCTTCATGGATGAAATTTGAAAAAATTGTGATTATCTTTGTTTATATTTAAGACAAACATTAATATCAATAAAATTTAACAGAAAAGCAATATTTTTCGCATTTTTCACTTATTTTAAAAATTTCTAGAATTTGTTGAGTTATTCTGGTTTAAGAAAAAAAAACTAAAACCAATACGAAGTTCAATAGAAAACAATTTTTTAATAAAGAATGAAAGTCAGAGAAAACAATTTATTATAACTTTATATAATGTTTGCAAAGATTTATCTTTTCCTTAAAACTCATAAACACTGAGATTTTTATGTTTAAGTCTGACCTTTACGTTACGGA
Source organism: Eueremaeus valkanovi (assembly GCA_034693305.1). Lineage (NCBI taxonomy): Eukaryota > Metazoa > Arthropoda > Arachnida > Sarcoptiformes > Eremaeidae > Eueremaeus > Eueremaeus valkanovi. Next base: position 9,388 of record JAQIWA010000654.1, read on the forward strand.
AGAAACTGAAATCCGAATCAAATCTTTTAACAAATAAATGAGCCATTAATTTGATTGAAGACTAATGAGTATAAAAATGTCACTGTATTTGCTATTTTACTATTGATTAAAGATTTTGTCCAACAAATAAAAAATACTCAAAAAATTATGTAATGTTGTGTTCGGAACCAATGTCTCGAGATTTCAGAGATTTATCGGAACTCCGCTGAGAATTAATATAAATGAGTCTAATGTTTAGAAAGTGTATGGAAGCGATTCACTGAATAAAGCGAAAATTGATCCAGTCTTCAGTCAATTAGACTTACAATAACTGTTAGTATCATTAATAATAACATACCTGTAATGATAGCTCAGGTATTCTATGATAACTCATGTCTTTTATTATGACTTACATTACATTATAATAATTAATCATTTATTGAATACAATAGAAGTAAACGCACACAAACACAATGGTATTTGATTGTCGTGGATCATAATATCAATGTCATTTTGAGAATTAGCAGGAACAGTTCAATATTTTCAGAATGTACTCAATCGGGGCAATTATTCAATTTTCGATCAGTGCCAACAAAATTACAGTAATTAGATATAGAGACCAGGAGCACATTGTAGCTGTCTATGAATTATAGAGAAATGAATAAAAGATAGATTCGATTTGACCCTGTCTCACATCATTCTGCTTTCATTCATCTTTTCTGATGCTTTTAAATCAAATATTCTCTTATTGTTTGTCACACTCTCTGATCGACTGCCAAATACAGTCATAGAAAGAATACTCTGCCAGCTCTTAAATGAAGCTGAGCTTAAGCCCAACCAGATCCTTTAATGAAAATCTCTATTTTTGTAAAGCAATGACCAAAAAAATTTTCACCAGGAGATTTTGCACTGGTGCAGCACCTGTAGCAGGGAACCAGTAGGCTTTATATAGGAAAAACCAACAGGGTTATCAAAAATCTATAGATAATGATCTTTGTCTATCATAATGATCTATTCAACAATTCCAAAAATTTTAATAGATTGACCCTGCTAGTCCTCCAAACATTTTGTAATTTTTTTTATTGTTATAGAAAGAGAACACCCTTGACCGATTTTAATGCAATCTTTTTAATCGAGAACATATCCAAAGGGAAAACTTTTTCATACATCCGTGAAAATCATGTGGGTCAGGTTTTATCGTCACTAAACTGATTTTCCATACAAATTGTGAGTTTGTCTTCATTTTAAATTCTTTATAAAGAATTGTATATTATATTTGTATAGTATATTATATTGTATATCAGTTTTCTCTATAAAGCCTACCGGTTCTCTGCTACAGGTACTGCTTCGGTACAAAATCTCTTGGTGAAAAAATTCTTGGTTAAGTGCTTTACAAAAATAGAAATTTTCATTAAATTATCTTGTCTGGTTTAGGCTCCAGCTTCATTTAAGGCCGTCAGCGTATTTTTTCTATGACTGTATTCCAAGGGATTATTGTTTATCAATGCAACTGATCTTATAATAGCAACTGATATCGTATTATACGAAGTGATGTCAATCGACAGAACAGTTTACACTGAAATAGTTTACTTCAATATATGAGGAACAAAGAAACGGATTAAATACTGTTTGTCTGTCTGATGACAATCAATGCATTCTTATAGTATTGATGTAATTATATGATTATATGAAGCATACGATTGATTAGAATTTGATATCAAATCAATGGAAACTTATAATTAAGTTAAACCTTCAAAAAGATCATTGAATTACAATATCTCTGTCAACAAAGCTATGCAAAACGTTGAGAACATTGTGTTCACAAAGTAGTTATACTGTAATAATAAGATTGACTAATTAGATGAGCCCCTAATCACTACCCTATGAATTAAGTGAACAAATTGTATCATCAAATAAACTGATTTAATATCACACTAAGAGAATGAGACACTTATTTGAATATATGGATTATACACTCAATAGGCTATCAATAATGTTTCTGCAAATGTATGCCAGGACAAAATTCTGCTCTGGATCTACCGTCTATTAAAGTTTTATAAATTACTGTAGTATAAAGACTGTAAGAGACTGTAAAGACTGTTTAGCTCTGTAAGAACGGCAACAGATTTTATTGATTGACATTTCTTAGAGATTATAAACTTTTAAATTGAGATTCGGTGCACACAATCTCTTTTACAGTATATACAGTACTGTATTTTCAAAATTCATACCAACCCTATGTGCAAACATACAAACTGTTGCACATCTACTGAATATACTACATGTTTAGAAGCATTTGCACTCAAAACCCATCTTACAGTTAGAATCTATTTTATCAACTCTTAGATTATATTTGCTTTAATTTCAATGTATTTTATAATTCAATTAGTGTTGAACACAATCATAAACTTTTGATTTAACTTCAAAATTACTAAAAATTATTACACTTTTAGAGAGAATTCAATTAACGGCAATCACAAAGATTTTAAGCCGAATTCATTTTTGTTGTGTCCTTGGTGCTAAGCTCCTCTACGAATTTTTAACCAATTAGAGTTTTTGGAAATTATACCCACAATAGTTTAAGAATTGTTTATAAAATGTCACAGAACGAAATTATAATTTTGTGCATGTATAATATCAAGGAGAAGGTAAAACTATAATATTATAGACATTCGTCTTGAAATAATATACTCAGGTGTTTGTGAAGATTGTATCGGCATTCAGGATGATATTTGGGCTAATACAGAAAGGAAGAGGGTAATTCCAAATGATTTTTATTTGTGAATTCAAGTAATACTGTATTATTGTTATAATATTCTAGAGTTTTAGTGTTTATCTTATTATAGAATAGAAAATGAATTTTTAAATAAATATTCGTTGAATTCAATAAATAAATATGAAATATAAATACAGTTTTCATAATTGTTATTCTCATACAATATGATTATATTTAACACTAAAAGAGGATATTTTTAAAATTTTCAATTTGAATGAACTCTTTTTACCACAAGCATGGTGCAAAAAAAATTTCCCAGATGAAATGCTTCAAAATTCATGCTTATTCATTCATACTTTGCTTAAATTGGATTTGATTTATCAACTCTTACAGCACTTGTGTACAGACTTTCGTGATTTTCATAAATAATTCATTTTATATATACTTTACGTAAATATTATCTGAAATAGTCTTGAATTAAGTGAATCCAAAGCATCTGATGTTAAAAGCATTAGTGCATCAAAATTGATAAAAACAACATAACATAACATAACATAACATAACGTATTGATTGATACTAACCATAAGATTTGTTGTAACCATATATCAGAGATTCTTATTTATTAAATTGATTTCTATAAGAATTTTATTGTTTTGTTCTTTAATTTAGATAAACAAACAAAAGATTAATAATTTATAAAATGATTCCCAAAATAATGATAAATCACTGGAAAAGAGAAGACTATTATAAGAATTTCCCAAAAGATTCCATTCATTACATTCATTAGTTTTATGAAACTCTTTCTTATACTATCGATAACAACAAACTCTAATAACTTATGTTAACTGTCAGCGGAAATAAAGGAAAAGATTTACAAGGAAAATTTGACATGGTAAATTCTGCATTAACACATTCTGGGGTATTGTTAGACTTGAATGCAAACAGTAATTGACAATTCATTCAAGTTTTTGACAGAATTCAGATAAGTGTTGACTGAATTATGATTGAAAAGAGATATTGTTATTCAAAATAATTGTCGTTTTTATTCTTTACTAAAATCTGTCGAATCAAAAGATTATACCTTAGAATAGGGACAGTCAAGGCAGGTTTATCCGAAATATTCCTAGGTTTCCATACCCAAAAACTCAACGAATTTAGTCCAAAATTTTCAGTCAAGACAAGGAGTGGTATCGAAAACTCATCAAAAAGGCCACTGTGTTTCGACCTTAAGGGGTTTGCACCCCCTTGTACAGTCCCAGTATTTTATAAGTGAATGTATTACTAAACTGCAAAGTATTTATAAACTTACAAATCGAGTGGATATTAATTTATTGCTTATATTTCCTCTTTTCTAATAAATATTCGTATTTTCCAATCATTTGACAATTTAATGATAAAATGATTTTTTGTTTTTGACACCAAATGAAAGGCATTCAGACCTCACACAAACGTAGTGTCGTATTTGGCCATTCAATAGGGAATTGGATTAAGAAAAGTCAACTTTGATATATGAATCCATTGGTTCAGTGGTTGTGTGCGACTCAAGAATAATAGTTTTATATAATGGCAACAAATGTGGAAATGCATGAAAATTCCCAAATAATGAGAACCCATTTCTATACTGTATTTGTCAACAGCTAAGAGCAGAGATCGCGTGTTATGTCAAAGTAAATCAATTATATTAAGGATTAGATCGAAAATAAATACTTAATGCGATAAATATATAAGAAATTACAGTATTCTGGATATAAACATATGAATCATAGTCTATCACATTCTGTGTTATTTTGTGCTTTCTTCTAATATTTATGTTTATCTTATTCTTTCGATACAATTCTGGATTTCAAGGCTTTCACAAAATTGATGGAAAGCAATGAATCAGTGAATCTGGTCTTTCATATCAAATATAATTAATACTAATATTAATTCTTCTTTCAAAATGACTTAAGAGTTGGTAATAAAAAGCAAAATATATTGAAATCAACATATGATTGATTTCTTAATGAAAAAGTTTCATTAAAATAGATTTTATTCTTAGATAAGAATTCTGTATTAATTCATAGAAACCTTCGGTTTATATATAAATGTTGTGAATGTTGTGAAATGTATTTATTTTTAAGCAAATACTTATAAATCATAATCAGTTTTGAATGCAATCATGAGATTGATTCACAATTTTCAGTCATACAGTCCTACAGTATTCGTCGTATTTTCAAATAACTAATTAATTTATTTACTCCAATCAATCGCTTACACAGTATTTGATTAATTGACTCAAAAGTATTTTCTCGAACTTAATGTGAGTTCACTTAAAGTTGTTTTATAGAATGAAATCGTATTCAAATCATCCAGATTTTTGCTTCCACAACATTTTCAGGAATTCCCAATAAATTAGTTGAAAGTAATTTCCAAATAATTTTTTAATTGAATTTCTAGAATGCAAGCAAAAAATTAAATCAATATTTGTCTTACTTGGATCAAAATGCCTCAACATTACAAAGTACTGATGATTTATAGCTGACTTGATTCCAAAAATAATTTCCGGTTTGCAAATTAATTTGTAATCTTAGTTTGTCCTTGCTCTAAACTTAATCTACAACCGCTCATCACTAGTGAAGTCATTTAATATTTTAAGTGAAAATTATATTAAAATATTTTATTTTAAATCAAGTGATAACTGAATTTATTGCTATTCAATTAAAGCCAAACAAATTAAAAGTGCATTAAAATCAGTCATCACTTGATTTAAAATAAATTATTGAACCTATTGATGAATTCACCATTGAAATGGTCTGGTTCATTCATGCAGTATTATATGGCATTCAATGCTTAAAATCATTTTAAGGATTTCGTATAATCTGTTGAAGTACTGGATCTGAACTAATCTGCAATTTCTAGGAAAGGGTAAAACGAATAAATAGAGAACACACTAAAATTGAACTGTATTCAATCTAAGCTTAATTAAGCCAAAAATCGGTCAAATTCAGTTAAATTTTAGTAAAAGTAGTGAACGTAAAATACAGTATTATACTGGGTACTTTGATTGCACACAAGTACGGTACAATGAAAACTGTTTCGGTTTTATTCTTATTTTCCTACTTGTGCTCTATTTCAGCAGAAATATCAATATAGTCAAGCATTTTAGGCTTCAGGCGAAGATGGGATCAACCGATTGGCGTATGAATGACACAATAAGTGGTTTTAAAAGCCGCTCGACTTTCAATTTTATTTACATAAAGTCAGCGATATATCAAAAATGGTTACAATATATCAAAATATTTATTTGATCTTAAAGTTTAATCGACTGAAGAAAAAATTTATTTTTAAATCAATAAATGATTTCATAATTGTTGCCAACGAATGGAATTAACGAATGAATTATGAATTTATTATTATATAATTAATGTGTTCTTTAAGTTCTATCAGAGGTGTCCACACTTCTCCAAGCGAGGGGGGTAAATTGCGCAATTTTTGTGCAAGAGGGATTCAAGGAAGTAATTTTTTGAATTTGCGCCGATTTATATACAGAAGTCGCACAATAATAGCGTAATTGCAATCTTTATAATCTTAGGGGTTGTTCGTAGGCTCGTAAGCCATTTAATGCCAGAACCCTTAATAAGGTCTCTATAGTTATTAAGTATAGCAAATAGTCTAACAAATATAATATAAAATTGTCCAAGTACAGATTTAACTTAAAATCTGCGTAAACACAACATAGCAAGGACACAATTTTACAATTGCGTGACCGCGGTTTCGAATGGCTTCCGCCTATTCTTCTTCAGATATCTTTCGATACTTTGCACTGCATCTTTCGATACATCAGTTAGACTGAGAACACAATAAAAGTAATTTGTGTTGAGTTCAATGCAGATGTGATTTTGATTAAAAATATAATTTGATTAAAAATGCAGAGTGAGAGGGGTGAAATAGTAATACGAATAGAATGATTGGTTGACATGAATGCAAAAATGATACCGTTTTTTGTGATTTGTTCTAAACTTTAATTCAGAATTTTTCAGCTCATATCATAAATTACACTCTGATATAAAATCTTATTTCATTATTTTATAGCCTGATTAGAATTGTAGATGCAACAATATAATTTAATCATTGTTAAATTATAGGCGATGGGTCAAATTTGACCACAAGAGTCATTTAACACTTTTTTAAATTTTCGCGAATTTTGACGTAATTTTTCTCAGATAAAGCCCAGGGGAAGGATTAGCCTTCAGCCAAAATTTTAGGGGTCCTCGATCAAAATCCAAAGGATTTCATATCCAAGTCCCCCTCTGCCCACCTCTGAAGTTCTATATAACTATTGAACTGTCAGTATTAAAGATTAGTTAATCAATCAAATGGCGAAAAAAATTCGGTTAATTAAAGCGAAATATTTGTCTGAGAGAAGTGCACTCAATCAAACTAGAGGGAGTAGGGTCAAAACAAAATACAAAATCACCAAGATTTAATTAAATTGTAACTTTGATAAAATGACCTGTCCCTGTCACTGAAAAACTGAATTTTCATTTTAATGATTAATTTCTAACTCAACTTCTTTCCATTCAAATACCAAAAATGTCTATAAAAACATATAAATCTTTTATTCAAATCTTCTAATATTTTGAGCAATTTTTCAAATAAATATTTTTTGCTTCAAATATGTATTATATGATTAATTTGACTCTAGGTCTGCCAAATATAGGGCCCTATATTTAGAACTAATCGACTGTTTTCTAGTCTCTCTTTAATGTGAAAAATAATGAAATATCAGAAAATGTAAACACATATGCAATATCTGTAAATGATTCTGGTTAGAATGCAAAAGTAATTCAGCTTTTCCGGTACAAATATATGAATGTGGCAACAGTACTAATAAAGGTTTATACTGTTTGAGAGTCACAACTACTAGTAATAAGGATTGTCTGATACTTTGACAGATACTTCGCAATAATACATCCGCTGAAGAGTCGCATAAATAAGAGCAAATCGCGAACATTTAAGATAATATTTATGACTTATTTGATTCCGTCATTGGCTTCGATGCCATTTCTGTATCCGAGCGCCGAAGCCATTGAAAATACATTGCACAGCAGTTACGGAACGATATCACGGCTGACCTGCTTCATAAACTTTGACCCCCAGTTCCGCAAAGGCTATTACACATTCCTATTCATAACCTTCTATCTGATTCCGTTGGCATTCATCGGTTGGACCTGTTTTTGTATCGCCAGATCTCTATTGAGAATCACAGCCCTTAATAGACAGGGAAGTCTTCGCCGACAAGAAGTCAATAGAAGAAAAGTGAGTCAAAACAAGTTTATAATTAAAAATTTTGATCAAATGTCAAACGAAATATCGAAAGCGTTAACAACAAAAAATTGCCAAATATTGACATAAGTGGAGGAAATTTATTACTCAATTAGAAAATTGAGTAAACATACTTTGATGAAAATCTCTTCGAAAAATTCTGGCTTTAAATCTGAATAAAGTGAATCGATTTGAATATTAATATTTCAGAGGCTTTTAAGGAAAATAAACACTTATTCGAGACTTATTCAGAGATGTGATCGCATATGCCTTCTGTTCACCTAAGCCTAACATATGCCTACTCTAATAGGTTGTGGAGAGCCAGCACAGAGCCAGCACATCTTTTCCAAACGAAATTAATATTTTGAAAGGAATTAATGAGAAAAGAAAAACTGCCCAGATATATTTTCTGCTTCTCTGAATATTATTAATGTCTCGAAAAGTTAATAAAAGCAATTTTATTCTTGAAAATAGTTTCACAGAAATAGTTAAGAATATTATATAATTTATTATCAATTAATATAACTAAACAAAAATCCAATTAACAGAACTAAAAGTTAAACGTTTGGCTCAATTATCAATCCTTGTAAACAGAATATACATAAATCTCTAGTGAAGTTGAAAATTGAGTTTATTTACATAAAAATATAAGCATTTAATCAGTTTAATGCAAAATCGATAAAAATTTAATTTTAATTAATTTTTAATTAAATAATTGTTTGCATAGATCGGGAAAATGATTCTGATAGTAGTGATGGCCTACACAATATCGTGGACACCGTATTTCATAGTATCGATTATAACCCAGTACCAAGATGTGAATTTCATGCAGAAACACAATTTCTACTTTACAATGCTATCAATTAATTTGTTTGCTTTCCTCAACTCATCGATAAACCCATTCATATATGCGGTTATGAGCACCAGATTTCGTAACGGATTTATGCGTATTCTTAGACTCATTTTCTGCATCAATGAGACTAAAACTCAAGATATGGGTAAGAATTGCCATCGATTATCAATTAATATAATACACATCACATCCTATTTGTCTATTGGTTCCAGTGATTGATTGATTTGTGCATAAGTTATATACAAATCTACATAAAAACTAACATTATTTTCAAATTTTGTTTATCACATGATTTATACGCAAACTGTTGTACAGAAAGGAATAGAATTCTTAACTTAGTATCCAATCGATAGACAATTTTTTATTTTTGAGATAAAATTTTGAATAACAGGCATTAAAAAAATAGTTTTGCAGCTTATATAAAAAATGTTGCAATAGTATCTAGGTAAGTCTAAATAATAACGGAAAGGATGTGCAGGAAAGGTATAAGAATGAGAATTTATATGATCAGAATCAGTCAAGAAGTGATAGAATTTTGAGAAATGTTTTGAATTATTTTATTTTAACGATGAAAGGCATTTGAATTCGTGAATTATGTGCACATTGAGTAAGCTAGTACATTCTCATTCTAAGATGATAGAGTTTGCACAACCTTGGTCTTAACATTAAAACAAACAGAATCGCATTTCGTATTTTGTGTCTCTAATCTGTGATATATTATATTTCAAATACTTTTTGTATTATATAAAGTCTAATGTATTCTAATTTCCTTTTATTCTCTAAAAAATATCCTTTTCTTCTGAATCCGATTCTCTAATGCATACAAAGCTAACCAATCCTTTCCAGACTAATGACTAACACTTGCGCTGATAGTGTTGTTTCGCAACAATTTCGGGAATAATAAAACTGAATGTTTGAGAAACAGTTTTCATTTAATGTTTTTTTTTCTGATTTCCATTATTGTTATCATTATTTTTCTTTATATTTTTTCCCTTTATTTTGTAGTCAAACCACAAACAAAAAAGATGAATGAATTGATTTCTAGCAAAATGTCGATATGTGTTGAGAATTCGGATTTGGATTATAAAACACTTGCTATGAGTTGAGAAGACTTTTAATTTCTGTTCTGTTTCTCTCTTTCCTCCCAAAAGTGGATAGTCTTCCGCGACGACGAATGCCGAAGCCATTGGCCTGTCTTAACAAATACCACAGACAAATGCTAATGTTTGCGTGTGGCGAACCCAGTCAACTGAGCACAGATAGCTCCACACATCATAATGACAGTTCAATTGAAAATTCATTTGTCGCTAGTTTTAGGTTAAATAAACTCAATTTCAGACGAAGAGTAACTTTACCGACGAGTATATCACTGAAACAAATAACAAATTCTAATAATAATAATAATAAATACAATACAGATAATAATCAATTAGGAAAATGTCATTTTGCGCCAAATAATTTCAAATCTAATGTCAAGACTAATGAACTGATAAATGAACCCAAAAAACAATTGTTTGATTTAAAAAGAAATTCAATCGATTGTAGAGCTAATGGTTTAATACGAAGAAGAACTGGCAGTGAAAGTATACTTCCAAGTCTTAAGCAGTTCTGGGAAGAAAATTTCGGTGATTTAGATAATAAGGATTCCAATGCTTGCGCTATAAGTCTTCCGAATTCACCGATAATTATATCAAAGAATATTGAATTAAAATTATAATAAATGTCTGAATTGATTAATGGATTCACATTCCGATCGAACTGTGTTTCGAAATTCATATATTACTTAAATGAATACATTTGCGCCAACACATCATATTTAATAAATTTAACATTGGATTTGATTACGAACATAAAAAATCATATAAATCATAGTTTTATCCAGTGTCAATTTCATAACTTTGAGTGAAATATTCATAAAACTATTCGTTTATATTTATTCGATAGCTTATAAACACATAAACACAGATATTATTATCTCTATTGTATTGATATTTCAATGTCTAAACAATTGATATTAAAATTAATTAAAAATATTTAAAATATTCGCAAATCATTTATTTTAATTTTCCATAAAATAATATTTTGTAAAAAGAAAGTGAAGAGATAATCCTCTGCAACGGACTAGGTATGCGCAAGGGTGTATACGCAAATTATTCGCTGAGTTTTGAAATTGACATTTTTTAAAGTGGTCTTTTTCCGATGAGTCTTTGACCCCTGCGTTGGCGAAAAATTAAGGCCCAAATCCGTTTAGTTTAGGGTACACCCTCTCCCCACCCTCTTTCCCATAAATTTTGGAAACAATTATCAAATTACCCACAGATTTGGCAAAATATTGGGACTAATGCTGTTGGCGCTAGAGTTTGCATTTACGGAAAGCGTAGAAGTGCCTGGGCAGTGCGCGTTCAAGCCAGCACGCTATTCAATAATCGTATCTAATATAATATAAACTGATTTACATTAAAATCGGTTTCATTTCATCAAATGTTCACAAATAAAACAAAGAATATTTAATATAAATAATTAAAAACCCATTCAATTGAATTCGAGTATTAGTTAATAGTAATTGAAATATGTTTTCGTTAATATTAATACTTTTATCGCTTAATATATATCTGGAATGGCCATCAGTTCTGGCCACCGATAAAGTGCCTAAACTTTGTGACGACACGTACATTCATGCGGCCGATCGGTTGGCCAACAATACGTATAGAGTCTATAGAGGAGAGTATTATTGGGAACTAATAGGACTGCCGGACAGAGTGGCCGGAGTGAGGGGACCCTTCAAGATATGGTATCAAAACATGGCACCAATTAATAGAAGCACAGCCATCATAACTGTAGTCAACGGTTCCCTTCACAACAATGTGTTCAAATTTCAAGGGCAGAAGATGTGGGGCTGGAATAAGGACTCTGTGCTCGAGTACAGTGACAGGTATTGGTCGGACTTACCTGACCGAGGTCTGGATGCGGCCTTCTGTGACGGAGATATGGATTCGAAGGGCTATCCGCTTATGATTGGACTGAAGAGTTTGAAAGTCTATTACTACGACTGCAGGCGATTGTACTTCAGACCCATTGGCAGTAAAGGCGGTTATAATAACGGCAAAGACGGCGAGAAGTTTCCGCCCGATATAACCGCTGCCATGGCTTTCAAGACCAATGAACCCAATGTTAAATATTATGTCTATCTGTTCCAGGCAGGGCACAGATACTGCTTTCGCCCTTACATGGGAGAGGACGGGTGTAAGGAATGGCGCAGTACTAGAGAATTGTTTGGATGCGATAGAAATGAAAACGATATGAGTGTTGGAACCGATACTAGTATTGCGATCTCTGATTCAGAGCCATTGACTCAAATAAACGAATCGAAACCAACTGATGAACCGAAGCCAATGTCAACCAAAAACTCTTATCCAAATGGAAAGCCGGTCGAAGAACAGGAAAAAAGTTTAGGCCATCGCTTGTCCGCTAAAAGTTTTATGACTTCTTTTCTTTTCCTTTTGTTTATGATTTGTTTCAAATGTTTTAATGAAATTATTTATAATTTTTAATTTTGTTTTATTATTCTTTAAGTATATTCAAATGACAGACAATTTGTTTATTTATTCAAATTTTTAGTGTAATTCTAATAAAAGCTATTCATAAGAATATAATAATAACTTCAATACATTTCCTTAAATCTCTATATATTTTTTCGTAACCAAATTCCTACACAAAAGCATCCATAAAAATATTAAAAATATATTGAATATGAATTCGCAATCAAAATCATTACTACATGTAATGATCCTAGGTGAACATTTCATTAGAATTTGAATTCTCTTGCACGCATAATTGACGTCGAGACCCTGCCCTTGCCTTTCCCTGACTATCCGAGTGAAAAATATTTAATAATAATATTAATTCTGTAATTATTTATATGATTGACAGCGAAATTGATTGAAAATTATTAATAATAAACATATTATGTATTGAATATTACAGAGAATATACAAATCAAAGTTCAATTGAGTAGAAAGTGATAAGAATTGATATAACAGTTAAATCCGATTATTATTTCGGTTCTAATATCTGCTGACTTTGAACTCACTTTTGTTTAGTTTAAAGTACAGAACGTTTCGAGATATGAATCAGACTTTAGATCAAAGGTGTAGAGGAAGGCACCGAACTTACAGCTCTATTACCATAAAAACGTATAGTATTTTAAAAAGAGACCGAGGATTGAATCATCTGTCTCTAAACCTGGACATCTCTGTACTAAAATGTACTGGTTGAACTCAGAATTATAAGATATGAGAATTTCCTAATAATATAGTCGAATAACAATTTTCATAATTATGTTTCTCTACAGAAATCAATTCAATTCAATTGTAATTCAAGTTTCAATTCGATTCGTTTGCTTTTAATAAGTTTTGAAATATGTTTTCGATTCAATTGATTGCGAATTATATGTCAGGGAATTTAGGATCGATTGCATTATTCCTATTGTTTTTATGTTTAATACGAAATATATTCAGTAACTTAAAAACAAGAAAACATTTACCTCCAGGTCCTACAGGACTACCAATCGTCGGATATCTACCATTCCTGGGCAATGAGCCCCATAAGGACATTGCTAAATTAGGCGAACGATATGGGAATGTATTCACGTGAGTCTAATTCAGTTTTGTCTTCCTTTAGATTATTATTTGAAATAAAAAGGAGAGAAAAATGCTGAATAATTCTTATGGCAACTAATCCAGGTCATAGTCAGTGCTAGCATTGATTCCGAATTGATATTTAGTGTATATACTATGCATACAGTATTTAATTAAAGTAATATAAATTGGTTTTATATACAGTAGTGGTGAGAATCTACGGTTCACTCAACATATTTTGTCTAAAAAATGCATAAAAAAATCTGAGTTAACTATTAATTACTTTGAAATAAAAGCTGTGAAGCTCATTTTGAAAATTGGGATTTAAAAAGTAGTAGATTTGTCTGACAGACAGTATAATGACGTTACGAATAGCAGAGAATCTATAATATAGATGGAGTACTCTTGCAGTCTATCAGAATATTCAGAATATCAGTCAAATTCTCCAATTATTCTTAAACTTCTTATTCTTGCTTGGTTAGTAGTTCTAAATCATTTTATTCAATGCTCATTTTCTTCAGTTGTCTTCGGCATAATTCATATCCATTTTCAATAATTAATAGTACGGTTTGAATGCCTATTATTGGTGTTTAATGTTGTTTTGGTTGATTTGGTTGAAAGGATCCAGATGGGAATTCACAATGTGGTCGTTCTTAATGACTGGGAAGCAGTTAAAGATGCATTCCACAAGGATCAGTTTCTAGGCAGACCTGATTATTCGCCATTCACCCTGGCTGGTGGAGCCAAAAGTACTTTGCGATCAATTATTTAATTATTGTTTTCTCAGATTTTGAATATTTTCTGAATAATTGCAGGTTTTGTCGATGAAAACGGATCCGTATGGCGAGAGCACAGGAGGTTTGCATTGCAATTGTTAAGAGATCTGGGATTTGGGAAAGGGAGCATGGAGGATCGGATTGTCGAGGAGATCCGCTATTTATTCGAACGCATTGATGAGACAAATGGACAGCCGTTTAATATTCACGCTATGCTGACGCCCAGTATGTCCAACAATGTGTGTCATCTGGTGTTTGGCCATCGATATGATCACAACAACGCCGAACGAACTTCTTTGGACAAGACCTTGGATTCTGCGTCCAAACTATTCTCACAGATCGGAGTGTTAGCCCTATCCCCGGCCTGGTTCGGCAAATTGGTGCTTAGGTTAGGCGCCATTGGGAACAGAAGGAACATTCAAAATATGATTCATATCTTTGAGTGAGTTCTACACTCTATTCAAACAATTGTTTTTAAATTATATATTCTTTAAACAGAAAAGAGATTTCAAGTCATGAAAAAACGTTTGATATAAACAATAGACGCGATTATATCGATGGCTATCTCGCAGAAATGCAGATCAGAAAGAAAAAGGACCCGAATACTTCTTTTACAAGTGAGTCACATATATCCAAAATAACTGGTTGTGAATAAAATCCTAAACAATGTATCAGAGGTTGCCTTACTAGCCAACAGCAGAGCGTTTTTTGGGGCCGGCAGTGAAACTGTGCGAACCACTACTGAATGGGCTCTACTAGTGGTCGCTCACTATTGGGAGCACCAGAAGAAAATACACGAAGAAATTGATTGCGTTATTGGCAGAGATAGGAGTCCTACTTATGCGGACAGATTGCGAATGCCTTTCACTCAGGCATTCATTAATGAAATATTTCGTTGGAAAACAATTTTGCCGTTGAATCTGATGAGAAGGTATTCAATGACTCAATAATAATAATAATAAAAAAATAATTCATTTTATTTTTTTCTCAATTAATTTGACTTTTTTCAGATCTTTGGAAGATTCGTCGATTTTGGGTCATTTCATACCAAAAAATACCTATATTTTAGCCAATTTCTGGGCTGTGCATAACGACCCGAAGATTTGGGACAATCCAAGCAACTTTGACCCGAACAGATTTCTGACTGAAGATAAGAAAGAACTTATAAGAGCTGAAGCTTTGATACCATTTTCTATCGGTCAGTCATTTCAAACAACAATTTATTATTAAATAATTAATTGAATAATAAATTGAACTCAAATTACTTTTCCATTTATTGCCAAATAATTTATATGAATCCGATTGTCAGATAATATGAATTTTTCAATATATTATTTATCGGATATTTTTAGCTTTTCCTAAAAATATTTAATCTTTTCCTATACTAACATTGAGTCCATTATTTCGTAATATAATTCAATTGAAATCATATCAAATACAGAGTAGAGTTATAGTTAATTAAACTTTGTCTTATTTTCATTGGATTTAATCGATTTTTTAGTCTTGATTTTTGTATTCATAAGTTATCATAAATTAATTGATTAATTCTCTGCATTATTCCAAGTGCTTGAGTGACAAGTTTTCAATTTAATTGATATATTGCTCTGTATTTCACTTTCAATGAGTGTACGAATTCAATGACAAATTCAAGGCTTTCTATATCTTTGTAACTTATTATTCAGTACTGTATGTCTGAATAGGTTTTTTTGGCACTGTCTGTATGTTTTGGCCTTAAAATATCAAATTCGTGTTACAATTGAATGTGGAATTGATTTTCACAATTCTTTGATTGCATTCAATATTTTCATTGAATTCACTTCAGTTCCGATAATTGCAATAATGATTGCATAAGTATTCCGTGAAATAGCAAAACAAATTGAATGAAAAGTTTGAACAGATATTGTTTCAATCATTGATAGGAGAAAGAGAGCCTGGATTACTCAATTTGTTGCATAATTTGTGGAAAAATTGCCAGGCATATCGTATACTCTATTAAAAGCATTTATTATTTAAAAAATGACCCACATTGGTTAACAGGTACAAAGTTAGGTTTTCATGTTTCAGCCAATTAATAATTTATGTATTTGTGTTTTCCACAGATGTGCAAGGTCCATTGTGGTATTGGTAAGGGTGAAAAGGGGATTTTGGCTTCAAGCTTTTCAGGCCCAGCATGGGGAGGGGAGGGGTAGAATGTTTTTTGATACCCCACACCCCAGATGTTGGCTATAAAATATTTGATATAACACTTTGCGCATACATTTGCCCTCAATTGTTGACCGAAGTTGTCCACCGATTGGAGACCAAAAACGAAAACTCTCGTATCCTTGGTATCAGACAATTCAGATCATTCTTACAGTTAATTTGAAATAATGAGATACAAAAATAATTGAAAGAAGTACATTGATTAATTTGTCAAATAAATTGAATTGACTCATGCAAATATGCAATCATCCACACCATTCACACGATTGACATCATTGACAGACTGTGAATCACAGTATCTATATTTAGAAGACTATTATATACTGTTATATTGTATTGCATTTTACACTATTTTAGACTACATTTACGCAATTCATTCAAATTATTACTTTTTATATTATTATTTAGAGAACAACACAAAAGGTATTATATTTTCTGATTTCAATTCAATTCAAAACTAATATTTACTTTCAGTAACGTCTTTAGTGACGACTATAGTGTGGCTTAATTTAGAAGCAATAAAATAATTGATTTTGAGTTCTCATTCAAAGCATTCCTTTTGTTATTGCAGTTCATATTCAGGGAATAGAAGATACAGATCAGCATTGAGTCGATTGAGTCGTTAAGAGTTATAGAGTTTTAGGGGTGTAGCCCATAATCCCGACATCAAAAATTCTGTACAAATAGATCAATGCTCAAATAGATCTGGTTAGTTTATGATAACATCTGAAAATTCTTGAATTGTTCCTAGTTTGAAACTACTACTCAAATGATGGAAAATTGTGAAAAAAATTATCTGCTCAAATTGTACCCTACTATATTTTTAAGCAAGCTAATTATGAAGTATGAGTTAAAAAACATATTAATGCACTGCAATTGTCACAGAATGCTGTGCATAAAGTAATTAAAACAATGTTAGCAACATGAGCATTTTATAAGAGCTCAATTATACATTGGGAATTTAGTTTAGTTGAATTATTCTTGGTGAATGTTTGAAAAATCAACTTGCATGGTTTTTTAAAAATGGTAAATACCTGACTCAATACTTACAGTATATTTGACCAAGGTTCCATGTTGATTTTTCAAACATTCAGCATATTTTACAAAATGCTAATTATCTGGCTACAAAATGGTGAAAACTGATTAAAAATCGATTTACCCAGTCAAAGGTAATTCAAGATTTAATGAGTGCACATTGGCTTATCAATAGCTATATGTTATCAATAGATAAATATTCAATGTGTTTAAATCTTTTATGTTGGATTGATTTGACCAAGAATAATTCAACTAAACTAAATTCCCAATGTATAATTGAGCTCTTATAAAATGCTCATGTTGC
>JAQIWA010000655.1:0-27193 GCA_034693305.1 Eueremaeus valkanovi
CTTAAGTCCTGGGGTCGAAGATGTCGTCAAATCTACTATAATGGGGGACTTCATATCGAAAATAAAATTTAAATTTCGATTAATAATAGAATTTGTATTCAATTTATAAATCGTTCAGATATTCATTGTAACAGGCGGTATTTATACAGAGATTATAATTTTGATTAATTAGTAATTAGTTTCATATAAATAGCAGATCTCTGGAGTCGAGTAACAGGTATTGACAGAAAAATAGGCGTTTTATTGACTGCAGACTGAATGCAGTGGCCTTTAAAGTGAGTTAAACACAAAACAACATTCACTTCACTTGTGTTTACATTCAATACAGTTATTGTATTCAGTAATTCAGTGCAACTTATGTACAAATATTGTATTGTATTCTCTGATTATTTCTTATTAATTCATTAAATGCTATAATTATTTAAAGAAATTTAATTCAAACATAATTATTGTGTCTATCAATCAGTTCTTATGATTATTTGATAATTACATTGATTTAAATCCAATCCAATATTTAATATCAATTTATTTGTATTAGAATTGAATTCAATTACTGTATAATTATTTGCATAAAAATATTGCAAAAATCAGCTTAAGGTAAGAAATCGATGTTTGCTTTGCTTTTAAATAACTTTCATTTGAATTGATTTAAATGTGAATATAATTTAATAAATTAATCCTTAAATCAGAAATGAATAAATCAATTGTCAGTATAATTATGAAATTGATTGCCAATTGAGTGAATCCATAGATAAGTTAGTTTTGCTTTTATTCTTATCCTCTGTTCGGAACTGGTCTTCACTCTTGAGTGACAACTCGTATGATTGCGTCAAGAAATCAATGATTTAGACAATAATATCAATATATTTGGCAAATAATTGATTACTGTTTACGTGTCAACCGATTAATGTCTTTCCTATTATTCTTGAAAACTATTCGTTAAGTTCTGTGCAAACAATCTGTCGATAAACTGATTGCTATAATAGTTATAAATATATTGTTTACTATTTATTTGATTTATTATTATATTATTATCGTTTGAATGCAATTATTGAGTCATTTATTGGCTAAATGTTTATCAAGAATTTGTTTAGCCTTAAACTTATTTCAATTCTTGTTGGCTCAGTTCACATCCCATTCCTATCAGACATACAGTAATCCGGAATTTAGAGCAAATATTGAATAATTATAACTTGAATTCAAGTATTTTATTATTTTTTACAATAAAAGTATTATTATTTTTATTAGAGACCCATTACTAAGCAGTTTATAGAAATTATTTTGATTTCTGTTTTTTTTTATATATTATTTAATTTATTTTCAAAAATACAATTATTTACTCTCCGGACGAAAATTACTGAAGAATTTTGAAGTATAGAAACAATGAATATCTGAGCCTATGATCAGTTATTAATGTTTTGAGCTCTAAAACCCGCATCAATGGGATAGCGATTATTAGTTATGAATTCAATTAAATCTATTATAATATATAATGAAGATTATTATACTGTATATCAATATGTATTGAATTAGTGCGGACTCATGCGGTGCAATCAGCCCCGGACTCAGCTCTGGAGCTCAATTCTAATTAATCTTTGCTCTAATTCTTTGCGAATGCAATACTTGTTTTGTATTGAATCCGCATTTTATTAGAAATAATTTCCGAAATCGCCATAACTTTGTTGTCAATTGAAGACGAGTTGAACTTAAGATAAAAATAATTATTACAGGAATTCACACCTCTTTTGCAGTTATTGTCGATAACTCCAGAAATCGATTAGTGTTTTAGTGTTCGCTCTATTACTCCAAATAATGATTCAATCAATTGAATGCTATTTTCATATCAAACTCGATATAAAATAATAAGTTTTTCTCAGTTTTAGTACAAAAACACAGATACAGTATAGAGAGATAGAAAGAGACGAGTGTTTTATTCAATGCCTTTCCTATACTTATTATACAATCATTTTTTACAACAAGTGTTTCATTAGAATAACATTTCGATTAATTCATTAGACTTTATAGTCGGATATGGAATAGACATCTTTGGCTCAAACTATCACTTCTACTGAGCATTCATTCGACTCATACTCTTCTGGGTCTATAATTGTGATAAAATGGACAAAAAGTTTGTAAACGTAGTTCTGCTTGGATTGGCTTTTATGCTGATCTTCACTGCCTTCCAAACGGGAGGTATGATTCAAGTGAGTGAAAGCATCCGTCGGCTAAACAGTAGTTCTTTTCTTAACCAACACTTCATCTGATTTATAGCAAACAGTTGTCGACAGTATTAAAGAGGAAGACGACAGCTATAAGGGCGCCGATGGATACACCAGTCTCTGTATAATCTATGCAGCGCTAGCACTGGCCAACTGGCTGGCCCCCTCCATTCTAATCATCACAGGGCCCAAGTTGGCCATGGTCATTGGCGGATGTACTTATTGGTGTGTCTCCGCTAAACCAGATTCAATCGATTCAATGCTTACAAACGATTTTATAATTGATTTTTCAGTCTATTTATCGCGAATTTTCTTTTCCCGAAAGTATGGGTCCTTTACTTCCTATCACTGGTTATAGGTGTCGGAGCCGCGAGTGAGTCAACAAAATCGTAAATTGTGTTTATTGACTAATAAGTAAATATTGATTGTTTGCACAGTCATATGGACGGGTCAGGGAACCTACCTGACCAACAATTCTGATTCGGAAACAATGTCGCGAAACAGTGGAGTCTTTTGGGCGCTATTGCAGTGCAGTCTTCTCTGGGGAAACATTTTCGTCTTCTTTGTCTTCACGGAAGACCGGATCAAGAAGTCCACGCGTCAGCTCACTTATGGGGTCCTCACCGGAGTTGGAGTCTTAGGAACACTCCTTCTGTTCGTGTTGAGGGGCGGGAGTCGGGCCAACACTGAGAGTCAGTCACTCCGAGAAAGTCTGAGCGAATGTTTGGACGCTTTCGGTATTATTAGCTCTGAATTGAATTACAGATAATTTATTGATTAATACTATTATTTATTTTTGTTTCAATCAAACAGTCGGTGCGTTTCGACTTTTGACGACACAAAACATGGCTCTGTTATGCATAACGTTCTTCTATTCGGGTATAGAATTAGTTGAATATTATTTGAATAGAATTTATACTTAACTGGAATTCACTCCTAAATACAGGCCTAGAGTTGTGTTTCTTTAGTGGCGTTTACGGCACAGCCATCGGAAACACCAATAGTTTGGACGCCGACGGAAATGCAAAGCGATTTATCGGCATCTCTGGAATGTTGATCGGCTGCGGAGAGATCATCGGCGGCGCCACTTTCGGACTGTTGGGCTCGAAGACCAATCGATACGGGAGGGACCCGATTGTCATACTGGGCTATGTCTTACATATGATCGCATTCTTCCTGATCTTCATTAACCTCCCGAGCATTGCATCCCTCGAGAGAACTAACGATCCGTCGTATATCAACTGCAAGTAAGTCTCACCAATGCCTGCCCTCACAGCTATCAGTGCCAGTATTGCATACGAACCGCACTAACACTTGACTGACCACTACTTGCAGTTTGGGAATCGCTCTGTTCTGTAGTTTCCTGTTAGGTCTGGGCGACGCCTGTTTCAACACTCAGATGCTGTCCATTCTGGGTGTGCTCTACAGCCAGAACAGTGCGCCGGCATTTGCTCTCTTCAAGTTCGTTCAGTCCATCGCTGCGGCCATTGCTTTCTTCTATTCCTCTTCGGCTAACCTTCACATTCAAGTCCTTATATTAGCCGTATTCGCATCGTTGGGCACCATATCGTTCTCGACAGTCGAGTGGGCGGCACATGTAGACAGAAATTATACCGAAAGATCTCCATCTCCTGACAGAACGCATCAAAGTTGAGGTCAAATAGCAATTATGAGAATTGAATTAAACTCAAAATGTTATCGATTTTAAGACATCTTTATATTTGTTGTAATTTTGTTATAATTTTAAACAAATATTCGATTCATTAATAATATTATATTTTTTTTATAAGACTTTATATAAATTGTATAAAAGTTTTAAGAAATAAAAGTCCGTACCGTAAGAGTGCTCTTGACTGCAAACAAATGACTAATTCTTGGCTTTTTTGCCACCAATTGATCGGTGAATGCGGAAGAAGTGGTTGAATGGGATCTGATTTTGTGGAAGAAGTGGTTGAATGGGATCTGATTTTGTGGAAGAAGTGGTTGAATGGGATCTGATTTTGTTTATAATTGTAGCGAATCTGCACTAAATTTAATCGTTTTAAATGTTTTAATAAATATTATGAAAACTGTTGCATAAGTACAGTTCAAAGCATTTAATTGTCTCTCGAAATGTCTATTTGAGTCAAATGAGAACCCGATTCGACTCCAATGATGTCCGGATCAAATTCTATGTGAAAGTACTAATATTTTGGTTCAATTCTCAAAACCAAACTGTCCAGGAACAACTTTGCAATAGAGCTCAAGAACTCAAATGTGTCTGATTTGAACAAAGAAAAACTGTCCTGTTCCTATAGAACTAAATTGACACTGATGCTATCATACAGTACAGTATCATTATTGAGAACTATAGCATACAGTGGGCTATGCTATTGAACAATGAACTTGGATCTAATGAATACAAAAATGAAGTGTCAAGCTGCTTTATGAAGATTAATATGGAAATGCTACCTGTATTATACTGTAGGGCTAATATAGGGCCAGGTAGCATTTGCATATGAATATAATATTAGCCTTGCTTCTGACACAATGCTCCCTTCAAACTGAGTTCATTAGCCATCTCTGTCAGACTATAGGCTCGAGTGAGTAGAGAGCCATCGAATCGGATGTATATTTGGAGGAATTGTTTTCAGTTTTAATAAATATAATTAAGAAAAATAAATAATTATTAAAAACAATTCAATTATAATAAGTTGAGAGCAAAGCAGTGAAAGCAGTGAAAGCAGTGCTGCAGTCAATGGACTCATAGTTTTGGCGCCGCTTTGAGTCCAACGCATGTATTACTCGAGTGAGGAGTGAATGCAGTAATGGATCACTTCTTAGACTATAAACAAAAATGATTTTATGAATAATTTTAAATCCATTTCCATTCGGATTAGATTTAGTCAACAAATTCGATGTCGTCTAAGAAGCGAATCCGATCTCATGACAGCACTAGTAGTAATTGGAGTAATGGTTCGGTCGATAAGGACTCGAAGAATAGCGAGAAATACAGCGAAAGAATCATTAGTTGTGAACACGAGTTGTTTCTGCAGGCCTTCGAGAGTAGGCATCAGATCCTTGTCCTGTCCTGTCCGGGCTTACTGTCCACCAGATTCTCATTGAATTTATGCTTCTTTTCAGAACCGACACAAATATACCGATTCCTTAGGACTCGACAATTGGTTTCGGTTAGTATTGTCTTAATTATAGTTTACTACCAGTGCTTACCAGTGCTAACCTGTGCTTACGATTCGCTTCTTTTCATGCCTTCTCTTAATTATCTGCGAACCGAAGCCAATATTCCTGAACCGAACGCTCACTTATATGAGGCACAGGTTGTCCCGGGTCAACAGCAAACGGCGCAGAGATTTCAGTATTGATTCGCTTCTGCAGTATGTGATCGATAAGAAGCAAAGGGAAGCCATCGCTGAAGAGTAGGTCTTCTCTCGCGACAAATGTCTTGCCGTTAATGACTAATCGGTTTGTCTTTACTCCTCTGCGTTTGGATCAGGTCTTCAGGCAATCTGACGCTCAGTTTTTTGTGTATCAAAAACCAGAACTCAAACAAAGGTTTAATCCTTTTCTTTGCTAACCCTTTGGTCTCATATTAATTGTCAATCATTTCCGTCGCACTACAGATCAGTCGACTCTGGTCTTGGAGACCAGTCTTCTGAAAATGGGTCACCAGAAGCGCAAAGACGTGTTGGCGCCTATATTCCAGTTCTCAGGTATTTCTCATAACTTAAGACATAATTAAGAGTCTATTGATTGGCAATCAATTGAATGGTTGAACAGTCGGAAAGTGCGAAATCAAATTGAATGCCGAAGAGTCGGAACCGACTAATGTGACGGTCTATAAGAATGAACTGAACGAAACCAATGGTCAGATCCCGTTAGTGAAGCACTGGTCGTATTCTCTCCTATTTATCGCGTATTTCAAATGCAAACCTTTAAATGGCATTAATTGTGGCGAAAGTGAGAGACAGGAGAACGACATGTCTTTCATAAACGACTTGAATGACGACAACACCCGAAGTGAGTCATCGGTTGGCAAACGGCTTCGTCTGGAGGAGTCGATGGGTTCGGGCTATTATAAGGCAGAACTGATTATATACGACAAACACAAGAACTGTTTGCTGAGTGACGGCGAGTACACCGTTGTGTTACAGCCCTGTGCGCCGCCCAAAGCCAACAGTCGGGTCGGCAGACACAGTAAGTTCTCTTCGTGGCAGCCAATAGAGCGCGAAGACATCGACCACTTGTCTGTGGATGACTCGGCCAAACAGTTCGGACCAATGGAAGTGTTCAGAAAGGGTCCGATCCTTCGGTTCCAGTTGTCGTGGAGTTTATGTCCACAAAACCTGATCAATGGGTTGAACCCAATGTTGTTCAACGATAATGAGAACAATTCCGGTGTCGTTAACAATGTGAGCGACAACTCATGTCTTCATCCATACAATGGCGTCATCTCATCAGCGAATCCAATGAAGAGCCAAATGAACGGCACTTTGAGCTCACATAATGTCATCAATGGCTGGGCTCAGCCCAAGCGTCCGATCCGTGTAATCTACCAGTTCTTGTTCAACAACAACACACGCCAGCAAACGAAGCCGCAGAACGACCTGTGCTGCCCCTGGTGCTCTCTCAACTGCCAACAGCTGTATTCGCTGATAAAGCACTTGAAGTTATGTCACAATCGGTTTGTATTCAATTACGTTCCGGACCTGAAGTGCGCGCGAATAGACGTCTCGATCAACGACTCCTACGACGGCTCCTATGCCGGCAATCCTCTGGATCTGTCCAACTCGTACACCGGGTATGCCTTCAGCCGCAACGGACCCGTTCGCAGGAATCCGGTCACTCATGTGCTCGTCTGTCGGCCCAAACGGTGTCCACATTTGATGAGTGAGTTCGATGAACCGGACGACGAGGACGGGGCTAATGGCCGGACATATGTTTCGGGTCACAATCGGCTCTATTATCACACAAACTCTTGTCTACCGATTAGACCGCAGGAAATGGATTACGACAGCGAAGCAGAGAATGACCCGAAATGGATGAAAGAGAAGACACAATTGGTATTCATTCGCTTATATTCTTATTCTCTTATAATTAGATGCAATCGAATCCATATTCGGTTGACTCCACTCTAATCAATACAATAGCCCTCAGTTCAGGCCTTACAGTTCAGATTTGGGTTTACCGTATTTATTCGTTCAGACCATTGCTGTGCGCTTACACTCTTCACTCATCCGATAATTTTAATACACTAGACCTCCATTTTTTAGTACCGGTACATAACAGGGTATTTCACATAACCCGCTGCCCTGTATGTACAGGAAGTGCACAATTGGTTCGATTGACTAATTCTTATATAATATTTACTTTCAAACCATTTGCGCAAATCTGTAAAATTTGACCTATGGGTACGCTGTATGCAAAACGTTGGGCAAAATTGCGGTACAATTCCAGCGGTTTTTGGGCTTATTTTCGATTATTTAAAGTCATAATTATTTTTACGTAAATTATCTGATAATTGGATCGATTTCTCCATCAGATGATCGATGAGTTCACAGACGTTAACGAAGGAGAGAAAGAAGTGATGAAAATGTGGAACTTGCATATCATGCGCAACGGGTGAGTCCATATATTGAGCTACCAGTGCTAGAAATATTAATTTTTTAAAGTTTTGAGTAACAGGTAGCACAGGTACTATTTCTCTGATTCGAACACTTTATTTGATTTGATTTAGTTATGAATACAACTCATGAGACCATACAGTGGTTTGAATAACAAATCCATTTTTCACTTTATATTTGATTGACATTAGACTCGATTCTTATGAATGCTTTGCCTGAACTCTGCAATCGTTAGAAAATATGAGATTTTTCTATAAAAAGTTCGATTAAATTGACATAATTTGAAAATTATAGCCAATAATAGGTAATTGAATTGAATTGTATAGCGAGTAATGAAACTTTATTTCTCAACGCGTCCAATGAGGTACTGACCCATTCATGTAGAGCTTGACATTCATTTGAAAAATTGGGTGCTTTTGGCCTAAAGTACAATAGATTTGTCTATTGATTGAATGAAAATTTGTGCTCAAATAGTATTAGATATGCAGTCACTGACGGCAAGGATTAACAAAATTTCAAAATGTTTAATCCTTTGTACACATAATTGACATTCAGACCCATTCACTCTCAAATCCCAATCAGTTCGTAACGAATATTCATTATATTTGAGTCAAATATCTTATCAATTGTTCTCTATTTTGTTGAATGAGTTAATTGTCAATACATACGACTATTTTCTTATGTCATATGTAGGACTGGGATATGGGACTGGAATTAAGATCAATGAGTCTGTCTTATAAACTCATATATACATAATGTAATGCATTGAATATAGGCTCGGGGCCTAGTTTTGTTAATCGATGGCCAGTCAGTGTTCAATAGGTTTGAATAAATATTGTTGTCTTTGGTATTTGACGACAGGTTTGTGGGCGACTGTCAAATAACATTGGCCTGTGTTATGTTCGTCGAGGAAAAAGGGGCCGAACTGTTGGCCAAAAAGCTATACAAGAATTTGGTTCTGCATTTGAACAACTTGTATGACTTCGGACTCTTGAATGCCTCGGCTTTTGTCGAAATCGTTAAACGATTGGATCAAAAGCAGAAGTCTTTGAAAGAAAGCATAAAAACGAGCCAATCGTCCGACCAATCAGTGAAGACGTGCATCAAATTTGAGTCCAATTCAAACACATTTTAATATTTATTTCATTATTTTTATAATTTTAGTTTAAAATGAGTTTAATTAATAATTCTTTACTTAATTAATAAATAAATATTTCTCTGAAATCGCTGTTTATAATCATGTAATCTATTCGTCTGTTTTTGATTTTCAGTTATTATTTCTATTTAAACAATATTTAGAGTAATTGTAATCAAGTTTTTTAAACAATTTTTATCAGTAATTAATATCAATAAAAGTTAATAAAGTTTTTTATAATTCTATAGAATTGTAAAATAATTGTTCTTAACCTCAATTTTTTGGTTTTACAATATTTTATACTCCTTTACGAAATGGGAGGGCTATTAATTGAGGTGCCATTCAATGGGAAATACAGTCGAAACACAATTTTCATGAACATGTGGGGACAGCAGAGATGTTCATGAAATCGGGTTCATGAAAATGGAAATACAGTAGTATTTAGTAATTACGTCGGAAATTAAGGGACCTGGCATAATTAAAGTCTACGATAGGTGAGCGAGGGTGGAAATCTATCCAAAAAGTGTAAAACTGTTCAATTTCTTCTAATAAGTGGTTACGGATAAGATTTTAATTTGAATATCTATTGTTATAATATTAAGCATCGCTTGGGTGTAAAAATAAATGAGAGAATCAGTATAAAACAAGAAACTATAGAATTCTTTTATACTTTTTACTATTTTATTCAATCGATTTTGTTCACAAAACTCGATTAAATTTGTTTTTTTTTGAGATATTTATGCATAGATTTAAGGAATTTAAAGATTATGAGTTCAAGTGATTACAACTGAACTGTTTTTTTTGCATTAGCTGTGGGTTTTAAGAATGTTGATCCAAGTGGAATTTTAACAAAACTGTTGATGAAACTGGGGTAAAATTAGCGCTCAATTCAAGCTTGCGAATTTTAAAATGTAATTATACTGTAGTACTTTGTTATAGACACAACTGTGATTATGTTCACAAAAATGGACCAAATTTAGTGTTAATTATTATAGGAATGTTCACCCATATGGATTGTTCAGGAAACCGGATTCTTTTTAGTATTAGTTTCTATTGGGGTGGTTTTTGGTTTTGCCGATATGTTCACCAAAGTGGAATGTTCACCAGAATTGGGGGTTCATGAAAATGGTATATCGACTGTACTATTCTCTATATATCTTCATATTTAACGAATGGAGGGTCATCTGGAGTGAACAGTTAGCTTAAGTTTGATTGTGTCATTCAAATTCAGTTAATTTGGCTCAGGTTAGGTTATAATCAGAGACGGTCCAAATACCTCTCCCTTGACTCAGTAATTGACGATAAGCACCATAAGCTACCCAATGTTACCCAATTGTATTCGCAATAAAAGCATTTTAAATAATTAAGAATTAAATGAATAATAAATACGAATAATATATAATTGAATAGAATTTAGTTTAAAATATTGAATACAATAGGAAGAACAGAATTGGGACGGAATGGGGAACTGTCCACTCGACTGTTGTTCCAAAGACTTCTTCTCCGACGGAGTCTCCATTGAAATGATTGCGCTTAAGAACAGACAGAAGAGTCGATCATTTGTTCATTACTTGTGTCCGTACTCTTACTCTTAGTGTACATCGATTTAGAGATCGTTTATTCAATTTGTCGACACTTTCGGGGAAGGGGAGAGAGAGGGGGAGGCGGGAAACCGGCCCCTTCGCGCTTGTGTGCTTTCTTGTACTGACTCTGCGAGCGTGTGGTTGGGATTCTTGAGAAGGACTGGGAAAGGGTGGAGAAGGCAGGGAATGGATAGAGAGGATAGGGAAAGGATGAAGAGAAGGATAAATTGGTTAATTTTGATATTTCAATATTCGACAAAGAGCGGAGTTAACATAATACTGTATCAGCCTTGTTTGATTTTGTTAGAATTTGCCTAATAATCGTGCATGGGTATCTTATGTTAGAATTGGAGTATCAGTTATTTAAAGACTAAATAGATCCTAAAAGTTGACACATCTATGATATGTTTCGAAATATTTTAGTGAAATTGAATTTTTGAAGACAAATGTGATTTGAAATAATAGAATAGGCATTGAGTAGAGAGTCTATAAAGTGATAGTAAATGCGCTCAAATTCATGTGTATCGACAGACGAGTATATTTAGGTGTTGTGCGGCACCAGTATTGCTAAAATAGAACTGACATATCGATCGGCAGACCTAAGTTCATGTCACCAGAGGGCAAAAGCTGTTGGACCGAAAAGTGGTCAGATTTTGGCGTTTGAGTGCTGAGACGATTCTGCTTAACAGTCAGTCAGTGGTGAAGTGCAAGCAATGCAATGATTACAGCGATTCGTGTGATTCATATATTAATAATAAGACAGACATAGACTCAGAATTTGCATAATCGATGTGTAAATGCGTTCAAATATTTTTAATATTATGTGCAAAACACAAATAAGAGTTACTCTGAGTAATAATGAGATTGGAATTTGAATCGAAAACTTTGAATGCAAGCGATATAAGGCTCCCATATATGCGATACAAGCAATTCGTATGGCCTATAAGAATGTGCAGAATTGCTTAAAAATGTAGCCAATATTCAATATGCCATTAATTTTATTCTCTACCGATTGCAACAAATGGATCGATTGACTCATCAATATTTGATGTCTTATACAACCAGAATATCACTGAACAGTTGTTGGTTTTTATTGGTTTCCATATATCTAGTGCTGTGCTCTTCAGTTTGGGCGCAACGCTCTCCCAATTCTTTTGGTCCATTATCCTCATTATCGACATTTGGCACAAACATACAAAAGATCACATTCGGAGCAATTCTGCCCAAGACTTCACTGATAACTCTACAACGACAGTACTATAAGGTATGAGAGAAAAAAATCTCAAACTATAAATATATCCTCTTTTATGAGTCTAACCATCAGATTAGAAAATCAATCCATTTATGTCATAAAGTAATACATTAATGAGTTCTAAGTCTTTATGTAATTAATATTTTTTTAGTTTAGTATAAAGTTATAAAGTATTAGAATTTTCCATTAGAGCACAGGCAGTATTGTATACAGTAAGCCATACTCTAATCATTAGAGTCTAATTCAATACCTTGTTATATAAGAGGATTTGAGCAATCTTCTTATATACAGCTATACTAATAATTAACATTTGGATTGTTCGGGGTCATGCACTCGATTAGAATTATCAGATTTACTCTTCCTTTACGGTTCGATTAAATGATTAAATTATTTTTTATATAAAAAATATTTGTTCAGACAAATGACAAAAGAGTTATTAGACATAAGAAATGGAAATATTTATCATTAAATGAATGGAAGGATTATTTATAAATTTTGAAACGACTGCTCATTTGCTGTGAAATTATTTTTGAATTATGTATGAAATAAGAGATAACTATTTTTTGCCTCTTTTCTGATGGAGAAGATTGAGCAATGTAAAATATTTTTCAAAAAGGCTTCGAATCCGAGCGAACTTCAATTTTTTCTCAATCCTTAAGTCTGAACGTGATTTTCATTTCATCTCTTTATACCTGTCTTTGCTTACCATTGCTTACATTAAATCTTTTCTATAAAACTTCTTTTCAACCGAAACTTAATATCAAAAATATAGCATTCAATCAATGTATTCCGAAAAGATCAGGGATGCGGAATGTGAAGGGTCTAGACTAAATTATATTTCTTTGGAAAAAAGCTCCAGTTGAAACTGAAGATTCTTCCCGTCATTCATAAAACTGTTCGGTCAATATTTTTTGAACTTATTTTCCAAAAATCATATTCTATTCAAACAATAATAATCTTCTGTTTTCTATTGCGAATAACGATCTAATTATTCTAATTGTAAGAGTTTGGAAACTAGATTAGCTTGCTACTATAAGTACAGTGTCTTGTATGTCAAATAATAAGCTCAATCCTTATTTATTCTCAAATATTAATATATCCTTCCAAACATTTTCCTGTGAAAACTCAATTGCATAGAATACTAGGCCTAACTGCTCAGTGAGCACAGAGCACACCTGAATATACTTTTGAAACGATGCAGAATTTCGTCATTCAATTGATTTATTTGATTCCCATTGGATTGTAGACAAGAATACACCTCTCCTGAGCTGCTGTTTATTTGGCTATAGATATACAGGCAATACATATAATGTTTAATAAGATGTCACCAGAAGTTGATTATACGAATTCATACGTATATACTGAGTGTATAAATAGAAATATAGATCTAATTTAAACTATAAAATCAATTCTTTGGCTCAAATTTCAGAAAATCCTTTAAAGAATTATTCATTTGAATAGCATTTTATGAAAAGATAAGATTTTCAATTCAACAAACCTTTTATCCAATAATAGAGTCTACAGGTATTAAAGCTTTTCCAAGTTTAGGAACTTTTCATTTTTAATATAAAATCATAAACTTTTTGGTTTTCCCAATAAGTTATTTGTCCTAAATCTTACCCGCTTCATTTAAAAACACATCAGGATATTTTTGACTTTTACATATGTGCTACATATAAAGAGTTCGGATATAATGATTCACTAAAAGCCAGATCATTAGAATGAAAATTCTTAGAGAAAGTCCTTAAGACTATTCGTTGACTTTCTTAACATACTCTTCAGATCAAAAATATTTAGAATAAAAATACAAATAAATTCAAATAAATTCCTTTCGTGTCTTATTTATTACATAAAATATAGTCTTACGTTTGTGAGCAAGGTCGACTATTCTATATAATCAATTAAGACTCGTCAGTTTTCTTATTTATGTACTCAATTATTCTAAATAAGTTCTAGGTTTGTTTGTGAGACTTTTACTAGAATAAATAAATCACATAGACTACGTATGGACACGCTTAGCGAACCTAGGCAGTATAGAGGGAGGTAAAATGGCGGACAATAAATAGGCCAAAAATTGCGCCTAAAAATCGGTTTCTGACGGAAAATAGGCCTTTTTGACCAAAATTAAGCTAAATATACTGTAGTTAGTGCAAGCTTAATTTAGCCTTAATTGTTGTTAATTTAATAGATTTTAACAGAAATTCCGTCAAAATTTCTCCTGTGTCGGAGTAAAAGCCTTGGGAGTATAGCTTGGGCTAAAAAACTAGGGGGTATTTTGCCTGTTTTCAAAATCTAGGGATGTTTTGGCTAAACCCCCTTGACCATTTCTAACATAAGCACATTTTGCATACGGGTATAGGATCAATCTCTTATTAATCGTCTCAATTCATTTCATAGGACAGTTCATTTCTTAAATATCGTCTCAATTATTAATTATTCAGAATTTCTTGTGGGCCGAGAAGTAGTATTAGTGCTATAATAATATTCTGCTTTCTCTTACAAAATAAAAAATTAATATATTTTTAAATTTTTAGCAAATATTTCGAAGAAATGGGTTTAGTTTTACAGAAGATTTCATTAAATGTGTGAAATAACTTCGGACTAATATAAAATCAGAGCTCATTTGTTACTCTTTCGTCGATTAACTTATAGTTATATTTAATATCTTCTGCAGTAATGTGTCGGCAAAGCAGTTGAGCAGTGAATGTCATTTATTTTGTCGAACCATTAATATTATAAATATTTGAACGCATTGTTTATCCATTAATTTTTTTCATTGTTTTTCATGTCTGTCATCACCTGAACAGCGCATTCATGATGCAGTGGAAGCCCTGATGAAAAATCGTCAAGCTAAATATAATTTCACCAATTATTACCACATAGCACAGGCGCAGGTCGTTCTGCTGCCTCTGGCGCCCAGTCCTACAGAAATTCTGACAACGGTTTGCAATCAGCTATTAGTCAAAGACATTACAACCATATTATATATGACTAATTCGGAAATATGGGGCAGTAATGCTGCTTCGGCCCAATACCTGATGCAGTTGACCGGATATATTGGAATACCAGTGATCGCATGGAATGCAGACAACATAGGCTTAGATCAGGTCTGACTGACAACCACTTAATCTCAATTATTTTTATTCCTTTCATTCAAATTCTTTCCACGAAATCGATTCTATTTTTATCCTTTATATAATTTATAAGCTATAATACTATCTAACTGTGCCCTCCAGACACCACTGCAAAGTCAAAGTGCAATCAAAACAGAGCAAGAGCATCTTCAATACTGTATATACCATTCTTGTAAATAAAGTAATTTTTTTCTATTAAATTAAAGTTTAAACTAACTGTAAGTCGGCTCCACTGAACAACTCATTACAGTTTACAGTTTATGATCGTTACCTCAAGTGATTGTGCTCTACAGTACAGTACAGTTACTCTAACTCAATAAGATTTGAGACAATATAATCAAAAACAATAGAAAATGATTCTACAAATGCTTAAAATTAATGATACGATTAGTTAAACAATATTTGTTCGTAATATTAATTGATTAACGATTTGTTATTAGTTTTTCGTTTCAATTATGTTAATCAAACCAATCATATCAATTGTAACCATTATAAAGGTGAAAGGTTAGCGCAAGTCTCTGCTTCAGTGAGATGGCCAATAGGAATAGGAATAGGAGTAGGAATAGGATGCATCCAATTGTTTAAATCAATTGTTTTGGCCTTTTGGGTGAAAACACTATTCTTTAGTATTCTTTAGAAACGGCTGTAAAAACAGATTTCAAGGCAATTAAACGCAATGTTTATACCAAACGAAACACTGTTTTCAAACATTACTTTTAATTGTTTGCTTCGGTTATTATGAAAATAAATAAACAGTTAGAAAATTGAATTTCTATTCCGTTTCCTTTTCATCTCATTGTAATTGATTTTTTTTCCTTATCCTCTTTGGGAATATTTTTTTGTATAAAAGAAATTTTTTGTGCACTTAATGTAGTTCTCAATGATTCCACTGAACCAATCGATTATTTGGTGAACTATTATTGTATAGTTTGAAAACCAATTCTTATAAATAGAAACTCTTAATTATACTGTTGAACAGCACTGCCAAGACTTGGCAATCGTTTTTTAAATAATATATTCAAACACTTTCTTCAGCTCTTCAGAGAAGAACACTTCAAAACTCCTAAAATATAAATCAAATCAAAAATTAATGCATTTTAAAGAATAATACGTTTGAACAATATTTTTATCATTCGTATAGAGAAATACAGTATATATTTAAAAGAAAAGATGAATTTTATTTAGAGGTTATATATATATAAATTATGTTCTGTTAATATAATAAAAATAGAAAACTTCTTTAAACTTTTTTAAATAAATTTAGAGAAAAAGATTAAAAATAAGCGAAAAAAAGAAAAATGTAATGAAATTTGTATTTGAGGAGCGAATCGAGTTTAACGATCATTAGAATCGCATTATTATTATTGCAAATAACGAAAAAAGCTTTTATAGTGTAAACAATTTCTAAACAAATAAGTGCCGAAAAATCTAATGAAACTTTCAGTTAAGACGGTTTCCGAAACTCACTTTCTTATTAAGTAATATTAATATCTGAAGCATTGAATCAACACTAACGACATAATGATCTTATTCTTGATATATGGAGTGAACAGAATTGTAAAATATTAGTCAATAACTTATTTATGTAAAATTTAGCTCTGCTTTTAATACAGTATTAAATATTTTCATATCCAATATTTTTCCTCAACTTATTTGAAATTCAATTATATTAACATTCAATTGGATTAAATTAAATTTATTTGATTTTCACTTCAAGTCTTTTATTAGATTTATTTTTAGTGATAAAATGTATTTAATTTAATTTTATTGAACTTTTGTTTGTTTCCAATAATAAAGGTCTCAATTGTTTTTGAAAAGTCTGATTTGAATTTTATGATCAGTTGAATGGGTTGTATAAAAACAATAAAATTTATTCAACAGTTGAGATAAATGTCTGTACATTTAGTTTCTTACAAATCAATTGTGTTTTGAAACAGAAATTCAATACCAAACAAGTGAATACTAAGTTATAATTGAATTCTACATAAATATCTAATTTCTATGACATCTAATTCAATCTAAACTCTAACCTCTCCTTCAAAATCCTATTCAATTGTATTCAAATTGAGTATTTCACAGAAACAATAGAATTTAGTGAGAATTCAATTATTTAGTGTCAAAAGCAATTACACTTCACTTCTATTACATAATTCTAATGA
This sequence comes from Eueremaeus valkanovi, assembly GCA_034693305.1. NCBI lineage: Eukaryota > Metazoa > Arthropoda > Arachnida > Sarcoptiformes > Eremaeidae > Eueremaeus > Eueremaeus valkanovi. The sequence goes on from JAQIWA010000655.1 coordinate 17,104, forward strand.
AAATTATATATATATTTAATTTAATTACTAATAATAATTCATTTTATAATTCTATTCAATTATTCAGTGTATTCTCGTATTCTCCTGAAACACATTTATATGCTTTGAAATGACTATAATTTTATTAATATTTTTGTAACTCTTGTGAATATTAGAGAGCAGTTGAGTCAAGAATATTGCAACTGGCTCCGTCGGTCGAGCACCAAGCTTCAGCAATGCTCAGTATTCTACGTAGATATTCGTGGCATGTCTTCTCAATAGTGACCAGTAATATCGGCGGACACGACGACTTCATACGAGCCGTTAGAGACAAAATACTATCGATCGACGACTTCAGGTAAACCAGTCTTTTCTCTAATGTTTGACAACTTTGTCAATGCATTCAATATTAATACTATTAATACTACAGTAGTATCTGATTGACTGAACTCTATTCAATTGAAGCCAATTTGTGTTTCTTTTTGTTTTGCTTCCGCTATATATAAGATTCAATCCTTTCATAACCAATAGATGAGAGGAAACAGTGAACGAAATTATTAGCCATTTTCTTAATTTCTCGGATTAAGAGATATCAACCATCAGTCCTGGCTTTTTAACAAATACTATTTGTCACTGTATTATAAGCCAGAAAAGTCATTAATCAGATTTCATTCAGTTTTTAATCAGACAATTAGTGACTTCTTTTAAATTAGAAAATTTCTTAAAAATATTATGAATACAAAGCAGTCGAACAAAACTGAATTACGGTATATATCAAAGAATGAAAATTCAAAAATTAAATTCTATTGGTTTTTGAAGAACACTTACTTTATTTGTTTTTGAATGAAAAACCCGTAGATTTTATAAAAAAATTGACTTTCTTATTTTAACAAAGTACCAGGCTTTGATAGCAATGGGCATCTCTGTGTAATCTAAAAAACCAATTAATAAAGTACAGCACATGAAGGAAGTGAAGCAAACTTTAAGAGTTGTGTAAATAAGTGGAGAGAAAATGGAATAAAAAATTAATTAATGGATAGAATGAATATATGGCAGAGATAGGCAATTGGTCCGACGACAGGGGGGGGGTCAGCCAAAATTTTGGCCAAAAGGTGTACAACGAATCAATTTTTTCTCCCAAAAGCGCCACATTTTCGAGTTTTTCCGCCAAATCATCGAAAAACAGAGAAGGGTCAGCCAAAATCCTATAGGGGGTTAAACCCCTCTACCCCCATTGCCTATCTCTGATATACTGTAAGGCTATATTTTGATTGCATTATAGAGTTATGCTGTTATGCATTCTCATAATTAAACTTTTGGAGATTCACATTGTCTTAACTAAGGTTTAACAAAGGGGTCGCCAAATTAGCCATGGTTCTAGGACAACTTTATTTCATATAAAACAGTATATTATCAAGACCGAGTGAAACCGAGAAAGGTTCAAATTAGAACTGTATTAAAAAGTTGTTCAGACAGGCTGTGCGCTAATGTTTAGGTCAGAAATTCTTTAATTATAATGAATACACTGTCAGTACTGGTGATCCTATTTTATTATTTAAATTAAGAATGAGTTGTATTTTAAGGAAATGGTTTGGAATCGAGTATTGAATATAATTTTTATCTGATTTTTTGAGTCAATAATAATCTGAAGAATTTCTAAACATTATTATCAATAGTTATATCCGATTCGTTAGATTGCGTGCAGACATAGACATTGTATGCACGCAATGCCTCACTTCAGAAGTCTTTTATGTTTACTATAAATCACTGAAATTTATATATATTTTTCAATTATTTATGAATTTATAAGGAATTCATAAAAAGTTATTTATTGTAAAAAATAAGTGTTGAATGACCTGTCAGCTTTTGTTATGCGAATCAGGTCAGATCAATTAGGTTTAATATCAGAGGTGGGCATACTTCTCAGTCGGGGGTAAATTGCGAATTTTACCAATTTTGTCCAGGGGCAATCAGGTAGAGAATTTTTGAATTCGCGCCAATTTATATATGCCTTACAATAATAATGTAATTTAAATCATTATAACAACAAGGTCAAATATTAGGTCAAAAATGTCATTTAAATTTTTGCGCCGATTTTGATCTCCATTTTCTCCGATAAACTCCAGGGAATCAGCCTTCAGCCAAAATGCAGGAGTTGGTTCTCGATCAAAAACCAGGGGGATTTCATACCCTAGTCCGCCTCTGCCCACCTCTGGTTTGAAATATTATATATTTATCTGTTAGCTTAGAACAGCAGGCAATACAATATGTTGGCCAATGCGCTCATATTAACGTTTAGTTCGCCAGACTCTGCGATGCAATAGCGGACACGACTCCAAACAATTAGATAAAGTGAATACACATTGAAATTAGAAAAAATCTGAATTTTAAAACAAGAAATCAATTTATACCCCGCATAGAATTAAAAGATTCGACTAATCTATAGTGTATTTGTAGTGAAGATTAAGTCAAGCTATCAATTCTGAATTCATCAAAAATGACCTGAATTTGATTTATCAAAACAATGCATACATTGAATGGTTGACTCAAATATTAAAAGTGCTCAGAATCTAGTTTTTCCCCCTTTTTATTTGAACTCCAAATATAATACCGGAATAATTATATCGTTATTTTCTTGTATCCAATTGTTTTTAACAAAATGACCAAAAGCTCATCCAATAAGACTAGAATTTAATAATGAAATCTCAAGATTTGACAAATAGTTAAGAAAAGAGTTAAGAAAACAAACAAAATTGACGGAACAAATGGATAGGAATAGTGTGAAAATGGCGGTCAAGTTGTGTCTAACAATTTAGATATCATATATCGGTCTATTGTGTACTCGTTTACGATTGAGACAAAGGCTTCACTTTATTTATATTCTAAATATAATCCATGTACTGCACTGTTACTACACTGTTACTGCACTGTACGCTACAGAATATTCTATAGAATTGTTTACAAAATTTCTCTTTCAATACTTTGCCGATTATGTCATTTTTGTCATCACTTGTGCTCAGATTATGTTCTTCTGATAACTCATTGCCTAAAACCAGAGCGACGTTAGTCTTACTCCTGTCATAAGCGACTCATATTAGAAGAAAGTCTTTCTTCACGTCTTCAATGCGGTATTGATTTTTAATTTCAGTGAATATCAAATGTATAGTCAGTTCACTAAAAATCACTATAAAGTAAATCATCTTTAAAAGTGATCATATTTTCCGATCGATTTCTAATAATAATTATTTGAATTCATTTATTTTTTTAAACTTAATAAATGATTTGAAAGCTATTCTATAAATGTTCTTAAATCTGATGAAAAATGGTTTTGAAATCCTGTGATAAGAATCAGAAAAAGCAGATATTTTTTGTAAATTTGATTGCAATAGAATTGGGAAAGAAATGCTAAAAAGAGCCGGGAATTTGTCTGAAGATAATCAATTTCAATTAAATTGTTTGCTCGCGTATAAGAGAGCTTCCGATTTAAGTCAAAAACGACAACTTTTTGCGCTTCACTTCAATACTTAGTTTGTTAGGCGAATGAAAGGCTTATAACAGTGAATACAAGTCGAGATAGTTTTCGTTCAAAATTATAAATTAAATATACTTTTGTTGTATTGAAACTCAAGGCAAGCATAGCATCAAAAATCTGATTCAAAATTAGCTCATTTTATAGCTTAGGAATTATTAGGTTTGAAAAACAAAATTCATTTAATCAAGTTATATGTAATACTAATGACTGAATTAATTTTGTTATTGTCTTTCGGGTCTGATTGGTAGTCATAGGTATGTGGTCAGTTTTACTCGCAGTCAAATTTGACACACATTTACTTCAAATATCCTCATCTAATGCTGAACCTCCACATCCCTGTATAGAAGCGGACAATAATGTTATTAACAATACAGTACTTGGAATACAATTCAATAAATCTAATTAAAATCAAAATAGATTTCTATAGTCTTCTATAGCATAGTATTAGAGTACAGTACACTGAGTACAGTACAGAATATCATTATACCTGGTCTTATAGTGAAACTAATTTGAAAATCATATAAAATTATTATTATTATCATATGTTTTGTATGGAAGACATATCTGACTACTGCTGTAAGCAATCATTTTCGCAGAAATGACAGATTCATACAAAATAGTCCTATGAATCGGATACGAATGTCTGTACCCATAAAATGAGATAAGCTCATATATTTATTCTACATGAATGGCCAAGCTCGGCTAACTTATGAATAACGTAGAGGTCAGAAATAGACAATGGGTCTGACGACAGGGGGGCGTAAGCCAACAATTTGGCCAAAAGGGGTTCAATGAATCAACTTTTTCTCCCAAAAGGGCCCCATTTTTTAGTTTTTCCCTCCAAATCATCGAAAACAGGGGGGTTAGCCTCAGTCAAAATCACATAGGGGTATACCCCCTATACCCCCCCTATTAAAGCCTCTGAAATACACAAAGCCAAATATGAAGCGCTTTCGGAGGCACTGGTTCTTCAAACCGAGAGAATTGGCAAAGCCGTAGTTGCTATGCCGGATGCGATCGCTGCCCTAATTTCGGGTCAACCGGCTGCCGCACATATAAAGCCCGCAACACAACGGCCAACATACGCTAACATAATGAAGCGTCCGAAACCAGCGCAACAAACAGACAACACTATATTTATTAAGCCTAAAAGCCATACGGATGCGGACAAAACCAAAAGCGACCTGACCAGTGTGATGGACCCGGTTCAACTGGGTATCGGTGTCAACCGGCTGCGAAAGTCGCGGGATGGCCAGGTCATCTTGGGCCTGGACAGGACAGACGGAATTGCGGCAGTGAGAGCCACTCTTCAGAAGAACGCCTCTTTCGCCCAACACTATGAGATTGTCTCTCCACGGAAACGAAACCCGCGAGTCATTGTGTATGGTGTCCCGGCGGGTGTGGATGATGACCAGCTCGCACACACGCTCCACACACAAAACCCTGAACTGAAAGCCATAACAGCAGACTATCAGGCGTTCAAAAGTCAACTCCGCTTCCTGTTCCACACAAAACCGAATAAGGACACAACGATTAATGTGGTTGTGGAAGTCCCGCCAACTATCCGTCACCAACTCATTAAGATGCAGCGCGTACGACTGGAATGGCAGACAGCACGCGTGGAAGACCACATACTCGTTACCCGTTGTTTTAACTGTTGTGGTCTCGGGCATAGGGCCAGCGGAAAGTCTGCTACCGGCCAGTACAAGTGCACTAAAGACCTGATGTGCAGCCAATGCGGCGGCAAGCATAAGTTTGCCAACTGCCCGTCGAAAGACAACACACCACAGTGTGGGCTCTGTGCCGCTGAAAATGCCCGCACAAAGTCGACATCACTTAAGACAGACCACAATGCTTTTGACAACGCATGCCCGTCCCTCGAGCGCTACAAAAAGGCCGAATTCTTGAGGACCGACTATGGCTGCTAATCGTTCAGCTGTTGTCCCTGCCCTGCGCATCGTCCAAATCAACCTCAACCGCTCCAAAACTGCATCGGCTCAACTGGTTAGGCTTGCGAGTGAACGCGGCTGGGATGTGCTCCTCATCCAGGAGCCGTGCAGTTTTGACTCATCACATCTGGCCAGGGTCTCGTATCTGCCCGGTCTCCGGCATATCTGCTCTGTCGGAGTTAGGCCAAGAGCAGCTATTGCCGTGCTCAACACTGACGCCTCCGTTTACGTGCATCAGAACATTTCAAATGAGGACTGTGTGGTCGTGACGGTGTCTCTCGGCAGTGACAGTGTAACCTTTGTGTCGCCGTATCACTCGGGAAAGCCGCTTCATAACTTACCAAATAGTGCGGACATCGAGCGCCTCTCTGAAATACTTAGACAGTTCCCCAATCAGAAGCTGTGTTTCGGCATTGATGCCAACGCCTATTCCCCGGTATGGGGCTCTGATACGGAGGATGCGAGAGGCCGAGATCTGGTGGACTTTATGCATGAGTCCAATCTCTTTGTGCTCAATGACGGCTTGGTGCCGACATACAGCCATCAATCTACGGTGGCCGAGAGCTTCATTGACATCACTCTCACATCATCTGCATTGGTCACATATGTTTTCAACTGGGAAGTGCTCACGGAGGTGTCACTCAGTGATCACCGATACATTACATTTAACATCTGCCGTTCCCACCCACCCGTCAATATGCGCATTCATCACAACCGCTTTCGCGAATCTGCGGCCAACTGGGACCGATTCAGGCTGGAACTTCTCTCTTTTCGGCCAAAGTTTCAGGCCTCTATTGGAGCGGCAATGGATATAGAGGGTGTGGAATGCGTCACAGCCCTCTATATGTCCAAAGTTGAGAGCGTCACAAAACGCTGTATTCCGCTGTGTCGCCCTTATGCTTTTGCGAAAAGCTGGTGGACACCAGCGCTCACTCAGCAAAGGCGTGATGTGAACCGACTCCGCCGCAGAATGAACCGGGCCCGCACACATTATGAGGAGAAACGCGCACAATATTTGGCAGCCTACCACCTCTACCGCACCTCAATTACACGTCAGCGCACGCAAGCCTTTCGGGAGTTTTGTACGGTTGGTGCAGACCAGAATCCGTGGGGTGAGGTGTACCGCATGCTGCGGACTAAGAAGCAGCGGCACGCTCCCCTTAAGCCAATCAGACGGCCGGATGGGACGTGGGCGACAACAGAGGCAGAGACTGTCGACACTTTGCTGGAGAACTATTTCCCGTTTGACGACATCGCTGAGGATGTGCCCGAATGGGGGGCTATCCGGGAAGATGTGTGCCATCCACCGGCCACCTCAAATGACAGGCCTTTCACAGTGCCTGAAGTTCGGTCGGCTTTGAGCCGAATGAAAACAAAACGGTCCCCCGGGTTGGATCTGATTACGGCCAACATATTGCGACGAGTGGCTGACGTTATGGTCGACGAGCTAACGGCTCTTTTTAACAAATGCCTTGTGTTGGGGTGCTTCCCAAAACAGTTCAAGCACGCCCTAATCAAGTTCATCCCGAAACCCAACTCGGACACAATTGAGACGCACAAAGCGTTTCGGCCTATTTGTCTTCTCCCGACTGTCGGCAAACTTTTGGATGGCCTTCTGATACGGCGTATAGACTGGTTTCTGCACACAAACGGCAAACTGAATGGCCAACAGTACGGCTTTGTCCCTCAACGCGGCACAACAGATGCCATACTTAATGCCCTGACAATTGCCACAGAGTACCGACGCACAGATATCCCTGGATATTCAGGGCGCATTCGACAGCGCTAAGTGGCCTCTAATTCTGCACCAGCTCAAAGTAAAGGGGTGTCCTCAAAACCTTTAACGTCTGGCCCAACACTACTTCTGCGACCGCCGGGTGACTGTCCAGACGGAGGCCCTGTCCACTGATCGTGTGCCTACTCAAGGGTGCATGCAGGGCTCTCCCTCTGGACCTAATTTCTGGAACATTTTGTATGACGGTCTTCTGGAGCTACCATTCCCGCAGCATGTCTGTGCCCAGGCCTATGCCGATGATGCGCTTCTGGTGGTTGGAGGCGCATCGGTGAAAGTGGCCGTGGAGAGGGCCAACAAAGCCCTTGCGCTCATATATGGCTGGAGCCGGTCGGTTGGTCTGACATTTAATGCGGCTAAGTCGCAGATTCTGGCAGTGGGCCGTGGATCAGACAATCCCACAGCTGATATTAGCCTCGGAGGTGAGCGCATTTCCTATACTAAGAGGTTGCGCTACTTGGGTATGACCCTGGACCCGCAGTTTTGCTTCGCGCCTCACATACGCGAGACAACAGACAAGGCTAGTGTGGCCATCAGTGCGTTTGCCCGTGTTTGCCGTGCAGAGTGGGGCATTGGCCCGAAGGCCATGAAATACATTTGGTCAGGGGCGATAGAACCAGCCATCACATACGCGGCACCGGTGTGGGCTCACCGTGCCAGCAATGAAGACAGCAAGCGCTTTCTTCGCTCAACTCAGCGCTCGGCTCTTCTCCGTATCGCCCGTGCATACCGGACGACATCACATGAAGCCCTGTGGGCTCTGACTGGCCTTGCGCTAGATCTCCGCATAGAGCAGTTGGCCACAAACTACTATGTGCTTAAGGGCCATAGGCCGCACCCAAACCTGTACAGCCCACGCTATGTGGGTTGTGTTGATTTTGACGGCCTGGAACAGCGCCGGGCGTTTGTGTCTCTTGGCCACCCTGCAGACAGAGGGTGTGTGAGCCGCCATGCCGGCCATCGACTTTCCATCAGTGAGGCCAAACGACTAGTGAGTGAGAGTGTTGTGACTGAGTGGCAACATCTTTGGGATGCGGCAGATAATGGCCGCCTGACTTTCGGCTTCTTCCCGTCAATCAGCGAACGAATGAAGGCATCGCACTTCCTGCCTGACCATACAGTGACCCAGTATTTGACTGGACACGGTGATTTTGAGGCCTACCTGCACAGGTTTGCTCTCCGGCGCTCTCCAGACTGTCCGACCTGCGGAATGCCCGACGATGTTGAGCACAGACTCTTTGTGTGTCATCAATATGATGACGTTCGTGCTGACTTGTTTGCAGCAGTGCCGAATGTCCCCATCATACTGGAGGAGTACTCCGGCTTTCTTTTGGATAAGTCCAACAGAGACCATTTCATCACTTTTATCCGCCATATCCATCGCATCAACAGCACTGTGCACCGCATCTCTGTACCACTCTCATCAATGTCCTCATGATAGCGTCATCTCACTGCTCCAACTCTTAGCTCTTTCCAGAGCTTCACATCCATCAGCACCTCAGCACTGTTCCAACACCCGAATATAACGGGAAGCACAGGAGATGACTCTTCTTTCTCTCCCGATCTGCCGCCCGGAGGTCAGCATACTAGGGAGAGAAGAAGTGCAGTTTCGCCGTTTACGGCTCGTCAGTACGGCTCAACATCCGTAGACTGCTCTTTTCAACACAGCCAGTGACGTTATACGCACCTGTGTTTCCCGCACAGATACGCATACCGCCACTAAGGAAATATTCCGCAAGATGTGTTTGTTCTGGAACTCGTGAGAGCTCAGCAACGACATGCACGACCGAATCAGCCTGGAAGGGGGAAATCCCGACATCACTACGCGCCTGACGCTTAGCTAGTCAGAACCTCCCAGGCCTCAACAGTGTCCATTACCAGCACAAACACATCCATTGAAAGACATTAACGCTTTGGTGATGAGTGTAGCGGCGCGAGCTCCCCGTTTCGTATACTGAAACAGTTCATAACGGCAACCGTCGTAGACTATCCTGCCCCATGCAAGAACATTCACCTAGGGCAACCAACACGCTCACATGTTGGCTGTTGTCCTAGCATTCCAGTCCACATCCGCCCAAGGGCTTCACGTATGGCCTATAGGAATGGTATTCACCTCCACGTTAACATCTGGGTTTTAAAAAGGTTCTTTGGGTTTCTGACACCTCTGGACTTACAATTATTATTCGTCGATATCATCCATATTAATGAAGACAATCATCCGTAAAGTCGCGTCGTCTTCTCACTCATATACCATCTTTCGCACACAATCACACAAAGAACATAGATAGTCCAACATCCGCAAAATGTTGGACTAGCCTTCATAACCACCCGGCCGGCACCACTAAAACCACCTCCGCCAGTACCACTGCTAGCACAACATCCGCATAATGTTTTGCTAGCCTTCACTACACCCACTGCCGCTTCAACCACAACCGCCTTCACACCACAGCTTTCACCACCGCCTTCATCAATCACAAGCACCACAATCACGACTCGTTTTAAGCCTTTCAGGCATTAATCATTTTTAGCCTTTCAAATAGGCACTAAACGTGTCACACAGACAATAGTTTTAAGCCCTTTGGGCATAGTTAATCCAATTCTAGTCTTTTAAATAGACCAGCAACGGGTCTCACCGACCATTGTTTTTAATGTCAACGGACTAATGTTTTATTTCAATATATAATATGATGTATATGTTTCAATTGCATGTCTTTGTACGCCCCTCTTTCGTGTCATTGAACGTTGAAGAGGGGCTTCAATTTTCACTTAAACTAATAAATGATTTTCTATACCCCCCCCCCATTGCCTACCACTGGTAGAGGTAAAAATAACGAATTT
>JAQIWA010000656.1:0-27193 GCA_034693305.1 Eueremaeus valkanovi
TCCCTCTTTCGAATAATACCAGCTTCAATATTGTACCCCATGTAGTTTTTTTGTGGCGCGCGATTCAAATTTTGCGGGACATCTGAGACACCTTGTACATTTCCATAGTATTTGCAAAATGTCTTAAATTATATGAATTTCTTCTTTTCTGAATTTGAATAACAAAAAACAACTTTATTTAACATTTGATTTCTTAAGAATAGATTTGAATACAAGAAAAATAAAGGATTGTCTGAATTGTATGAAAAAAAAGATTTTATTTTTGTGTAATATTTTTTTGATAAGTAAAGAAAACCTTTATTTTTAGGACTTGTATTACTGCACAACAATTCTATTCAAGTATTTATGCAATTTTCTGTGTAAGCCATTGAAGAGTTGTCGAAAATATTTATCATTGAACCAATCAATTCTACACATGTCTTAGTTTTACATAATCTCCTCCTATGTTATGCTTATTATCCATCCTTGACCTGAGATGTCTATAAATGCAAATGAAAACCTATGCAAAAGATATAACACTTTTTATTACATTTCCTACACTTTAAGTCTAATTTATGGCTCTTTTCAGATATGAATACAGAACTGAAGTTAACTCAATCTAAAAACCACTTATTTGTTACGCAATTTATTTTTATAAACATTTTTATTCTTATCTTTAGAAATATGTACTCTTTTGTTACAAACTTTTTTGTTTTCTTTAAACAAATTATTTTCTAAATAAAATCAGAAATACTTAATATCGAAATCAATTATCTCGGAAACTGATTAGAAAAGTATAATAAATCCAATTAAATATTGTTTTTCGTGAGCTTTCTATGCAATTGATTATCAGTTTTATTACAAAATAATATTTGGCTTTCAATGAAACACTTGATCTCAATATCATAAAAGGCATGTAAAGTAAAAGAGCAAAAATTTGTTGATTTTTGTGATAAAAAAATGATAAAAAAAAGTTCACTCAAGTTATAGCTATAAAATAGAAGCCAAACTTGGTCAATTCAGAAAATATAGGGGAAAGGTTGCTATCGGATAAATATTAGGTTGTGGTTACTGATGAATAATATTATCATTTGATTGTGACAAGCTCCGATTATAATCGGCTCAGATAGCAGACACAATTGACTGAACTGGATCTATTATATCATTAATTAATACTAATCTAATCTAGTTCAATTAATACTAACCGGGGATTTCAGTATCAACTAATCAAAAGGCGCCCATTTATCTCAGAAAAGATCAAAACGGACTTAACAGCATTTGCCTGATACCAGACTCAGTTAGGCTATACCCTCTTGGCTATCCCTCATTATAAAGAATGAATTTTTTGACACATTTCAAGTCATGTTTCCAGAGATTGCAATAATAAATAATTTCTTTTATTTGACTTATTTTTTACTCTTTTCGGTTGAACTAAAAAAAATATAAAATCTCTAAATAGTTAAGGAATTGAAAGAATTTATTATTATTTTTCATTCAAAAGTCGTGTAATGTTCTGAATACCAGAATTTCATTTATAATTTTGCATAAAAAATATGAATAAATTACGAATAAAACAATTTAAATGCAAATTAATATTTAATAATTTATTAATTAAATTCTTAATTAAAATCATTTAAATATGATTTAACATTGAATGATGAGATGAGGAACGGAAACAATTATGCCTTCATAAACATGTTCCTGATATTTATGTGACTGATATCTAGATTATGTGACTGTCCTCCGGATAGAGTCACGAATATTGCAAACAAACTGCTTATTCATATATTTTTGCTGAAAGTCTGTATTTTTTGCGAAAACTTTTTAAAAAATTCTTAATTATAAATATTACGTAAAATTTTAATTTTAGCGAAAATATGAATTATTAGCGAAATATATTTAGTCTATGATATGATAAGTTAGTATAAAAATTATTTAGTACTTAATATCATTGCATACATACCTAGAAATCTCAACTAAATTATCTACACTTCGAATATCGGATTTCGAAAAGAATTTTCTGTTTTAAAGATATATATAAAGAGAGCGAAAAAATTTGCGAAACTTTTCCAAAAGTTTTTTGCTTAAAGAGTTCACAAAATATTTTACATAAGGATTACGAAAAATCAGTCAAATGTCTTATATAACGTAAGATTTTGTTGGCTATACTGCACAGTCAAACATAGGGCTAATTATTATAAATTATTAGTGAATTCTCTTCAAAAATGATTATTAAATTTGAAAAAAATGCAGAAATTCTTAAAAGTTTTTTTCGGTTTATTTCATAACATTTGTTCATTCATTCGACACAAACACAACACAAATAAATAGTATTACGTTATATATAAAAATGCAAATGCGATCACTTCTCACACATAAGACATAAGATGTTTGTGTGAACGAAGACATTCAACAGTTTTCGAGCAGAGAGTGAGAGAAGAGTCGAAAGCGCTGTTCGAGTGTAGAGATGATAGGAATTAGTTCTATAAATAGTGACAACAATTCGCTTATTTCCAAATGTTTGATGAGATGCCAAATATTCAGAGCTTTACTCTCACAGTCCCAGTGCTAACGACAGAGCAAACTGTAGCGCACTGTACGATACAGTTGAGTCGAATGCAGTACAGTTACGATGTGTTGCACTACTGAGTACTCGTTCGTTGGTTTCGTTAGCTCTCAGCCACTCTCGCACTGTTCGCATGTCTGCTCTTCCGTCACAATAAATACCAAATACAGTAAAACTCGGATATTGTTTAAAAAACAAATTCCCAATCATTGCTATCTTAACCATATCTTAACCACGACTTTATTCATTGTAAGTCAGATCAACGTTAATGAACGATCTCATACGCGATCGCATAATACTGTTATTACGAGAAAATAAAAATTTTTTGTTAGATTTAATACAAGATTAAAGTGAACTTCTCTTTATATCAATCATTCAAACTTTTCAAACAACAAAACCAAATCTAAAATTAGATTCAAATTCTTATTTGATTTTATTTCTAAATAAGTCTTTAATAATAGTCTTAATTAATTAAATGTTAAAAATTCTGAACGCATTACAGAATTTTATTTTGAATCCAAATTATAAATTAAGTATAATTTTAGAAAAAAGTTTTATTATTATTGAAAAGTTGATGAAATAATGTATAGTTTTATTTAAATGTCTAATACTGTATGTAAAGCGAAGGCAAGTTTTGATTTATTTTTTCAAAAACTTTTAAAAAGGAAAATAATGAATGAGAGGAATGATATAAGAATGAAGCTGTGCTCCACTTTACAAATCAGAATCATTTGACTTCAAGTAAACTCAAAAGAAATCATTTTTTAATGTCTATGTCATTAAAAAACGTTAGTTATCTCCAGATCTTGTGTGAGTGTAATGAGAAAAAAAATATTTGATTTTATGAATGAATTTTTGTTTATGTATTAATCTATTGCTTGAATCCAATGAACATTAATTGCATTTTAATATTTGAATAATGATTTGAAATATACCCTAATTTTCGTATATATTCCGTAGCTTTTAAGGCGACACTGTTTGTGATAATTATTTTCTTTTATCAGATGATTTTTATCAAATATACCTGGTAAGCATGCGTGTATCCCCAAGGATAAATAGGCGTTACACAAATTAAGCTATGTGATATTTTATAAATCTGATTTAACTATGTCATAGATATAAAATTGAGCAGGGCATACTACTTGGAAGATTTCCTATCAGTCTATTTGATGACCCAATTATAATATATTTTCAAAGCTTTCATAAATCAATTTCAGGTAAATCTGATTACAATGAATACATTTAGGTTTGAAGTCTATAAATGAATGCGTGTTATAATCGGGATATTAGGGTCATTTAATCATATGATCATTTCAAACATTATACCTGTGATTATTCATTCATTTTATGCGTTGGTTTTTTTTCAGAGATTAATTCAACATTTATCCAATTAAAATGTTTTCGCAAATAATTATTAATCTTAGCTAGATAATTGTATACAGAGGTGTGCAAGAAGATATTTAAACTCTAAGTGCTTATTGACAAAATAGACTCGGCTAATTGTCAAATATAATTAGCCGATCCTTTCAATCTTGTACAGTGAGGCTGTACTTCTCCTCAGGGCTTATGTTCAGGCAATTTGATTGATCTTAGCTTTAATTAAACGAATTTCAATTAAAATCAATCGATTAGTTAATTACATTATGTTAACACAACTCAATTTAATTGTTCATTTTTATGGTGCAATTCCAGTACTTATTTTAACATAATATTTTCGAAACCCCCCCCCCCCCTTTGGTAGAACAGGCAGAACACTGTCGATAATTACATTACAGGCAGTGTTTTTGATATTTCTTGTCGTTTGAGTCAATATTAAGTTTGTGCTAGTTTACAGTAGAGGTGATCCGTCCATCGCTATCACCAAATTTGGGTTCTTATGTATTGGCACACTTTTCAGATTTCATTAAAATTGAATATAGCCTGGTCTATTCTTAAAGAATTTATAGCGCCTTTTCTATCGGCTCGAACCGAATTAATTTATCATTGAATCAGAACTTTAAGAATTATATGAATAAAATGCTAAACCAATTAAAATAGAAGCACAGCTCATTTATTACTAAAGGCTCTCCGTCTTATATTTTTTTAATTCAATTTCATTATACGAATCATTCGTAAAAATAATTTAATAAATGAGAAAATAAATAAAAAAAATTCAAATCCATTAAAACACGCCTTTGATATGGAAATGGATAGAAAATAAATTGTTTCACATATTCTATATTCTTATTGAGTAATGGATTGCTTTTGAGGTTTTATTTTGTGTTACTTCGGGTTCCGCTTAAATAATTGTTTAAACTGTAAGGAATTCATAGACATGTCGAGAGTTGGGAGCAGTTTGTGTATCGCCCACACTGTGCAACACAACTGTTTCAAAGACAACAGTTATTAAATGGGGTCTCATTTGGGAGAACAGTTATGATTACTTGTATTGATACGAAGTTGCGGCAAAATTCATGTTTTAATTTGAGCTAGGCAATATTCAATCATATTTCAATCGACCTAGTATACAAAGTCTCAATTTTCAATCAAATTCAACTTAAGTTATAAAATTTTCAATAATAAATGATCAGGATTATATATGAATGGTTAAAAATTCTTAACTTTACTCTTTATTTATGATTAGTGAGTTAGAAGCAAAATGTTCCGGTTCACTGCTTCCCACACCCCCTACATTATAGTGCGCGGCATCTATTTGAGAGCTAATCATAAAACTAATATATAATATATTGTGATATACTGTATGTGAGTTTGAGAGGAGTACAAGACATAACAGTGCATTTTTTATAAGCATCAGAAGAACTTTGATCCCATTCCGTAGTTAGAAGAGTGTGTGCTATTAAAGCACTCTTATCTCCTGACGCAACAAATATATTTTTTCAGTTCTATTCACTACAAACTTGTATACAAACAAACTTTTGACAAACTTTCATGTAATCTGAACTCCGCTGTTATATAACGTTATACGACTGAGCGCTCGATTTGTAATCAAAATTACTTTAAGACTGAGAACAAACTTTGTACCAGATATACAAAGTCAAGGAAAATAAAAAACTTTATTAATGAAGGATAAAATGGAAGAGAAATAGCATTTTTCAAAAATCATTTAAACAAATACTAAAGAAAAGGAATTAAAGAAAACATTTTTGACATAAAAAATAATTTATTGCAAAGTCATGCGAAGAAAATGTAAATGTGTTTTGAAAAATATCAAAAGTTGATGGATGCAAATGTGCATTATTTATAATTAAAACTTATCATTGATTCGCTTTTGTATTTTGTTGAATAAGTGTACTTTTCTTTCATTATATATCGAGAATAAGTGTAGTTTACATCAAATAAGGCTATTCTTGTCATAAATATTAAGTTAAATATAAATATAAAGCATTAAAGCATTTCTTTATTGAGGACATGAAATAGGCGTAAGAGTTGTAAAGAATAAAATAGAGATTTTTGCCGTTGATATTGGATTACGAGTTAAAAGATTTCGAAACTTTTTATAATTTCGTTAAAAAATTATATTTAATATAATTTAAAAATTTTGAATTAAAACTGTTCTGAAACTGTCCACAAGTGGACAGACTCGTCGCCTTTTGCAATTTTTGAGAGGGTCCTTTTTCAGCGAAATGTCTATTTTGTTTGTACAAGGGGGTTTATACCATAGCTCACTCAGCCCACCAATTCTTATTTAGTGCATAGTATGGACCGATCTTTTCACCAGATGTGCAAAACAAGCATAAAATCTCATGTTTTCAACCAAATTATAGTCGGCTATCAATGCCTTTCATAACAATAATAAAGCATTCATTCATTCATTGATATTCTGTAGAGTAGTATAGAAAACGTGTTTACAATCAGTTTAGTGATGATTGAAATATGAGATAATTGTGCGAAACATACTGTAAGTTCAGATCACAAAACAAATTCTTAAACCACAGCAAAGAATACAATAGAATTATAGAATTTATTTTGTTCTGTCAATAGAATTGATGTGTTTTTAGCCAAGAAAGAGATGTGCAAGGGGGCATAGCAAAACAAATATCTGTCTTGCACATAACTTTTTTGTCCACTGTTGTCACAAAGATCGGGAGCTATAATGGGCGGCAATCAGTTGTGGAATTCACGAATCCATTAATTATGAGACAATTTATATTATATTCACTTAAGAATTGGGGATATAATCGATTCGACATATTTTGCAAACATTTCAAGGATTTTCTTAAAGTTTATTATCAATTCTGTCTTTATATTCAGTTTCTTTTGTTTTAACAATTGATTTATAGATTATTTATTAAAATTCAAGTTTTATTTGAATAATAATATTTTTAATCTAAGATTTTGGTCATTGAAATCATTTCTTGAATAAACCGAAAAAAAATATTTTTCTTTCGGAATCGATATAAGAATTGCATAAAAATTAAATGCAATTAAATTTGTTTTTATTTGTTTCAAAAGAATTTATAAATAAGGAAATTATGAAATGAAACTGTGATTACTTGGGAATGGATTTCATGAGTGAGATATTCTCTGCGATTCGTTTCGCATGTTTACTACATATCCCTCAATAATGAGTTGAAAGACAGGGTAACTGAGACTGGATTCTCAGTGGAGTCAGATCTGTGTAGTCTGAGAGTGATTGTGTGAAACAGACAATTAGATCGACTGATATTTCCTAAATATTTTAAATATATGTTACACTGGAGTCACTCCTTCCTCCTATTTATTTATTTTGCATGACTTGGATGTGAGGAACAGCTCATTTCCTTATTCATAATCATCTCTTGCGGTGCAATATGTGCTCCGAGGGCTGTACTGTACTGTCTGTACACACAATGTAATTAAAGTGAGTTCAATGCAAATCTATTGCAAATGTATTCAAATCTTATAAACCATTTATTTATTCATTTAAATGATATTAATTTAAAGTTCAAAATATTGTTATAATGTTCTGAAATGATTGCATCAGAGGAGCCAGAGCTGGCTTTTCTTATCTTTATTTATCTAATAATTTCCGATATCATAGCGAATGTCAAATTCAAAATGCAATCGAAAAATGAATTTCATTTACATTTAAAATGTGTACAAAAATTATTATATATTTGAATATTGTATTTAATAAAATTCTATTAAAGAATAAAATTGGATATAAAAAGACAATAATTGTACTCGCCCATTTGATCACGGACGCCCATGTTCACATTTGATAAATAGATTTTATATCTCTTATTCTTTTTCTACTCTTTTGGTGTGATCTATGAATTTCTAATCTCTTATTCAATAAACTTATTATTAATCCTCTCTTTATATTCAAAATTGATTGATAGGACTGACTGACAAATATATGCGAATTTATTTGTGTTTTTTCAATATAATAACTCAAATCTTTGGTCATTATTCAGGATATTATTGATATTTTTAGAAATAATTTTTGTAATATATTTTAATTATGAGTTTCTTTTGTATTTAAAGCCCACTAATTGTTGGGGTCATTGAATCAAAATAAAAAATTTGTTTTTATCGAAAAAATATTAATTCTTTGAAACGAAATTATGAGGCAATCAATCAAATAATGTTTGAATGACTCAATAAAATGAATCTGGAATTTGATATGAGACTACCGGTACAAGCAATTTACAAAGACGAACAAGGTATATTATTCTAGAGGGGGGGGGCTTTTATAAACTCACCCAAATTCAAAGGATGCAAGGTAAAATTAGGGATTTCATGTACACATCTATCAATGTTCTGAATGAATTTTAGCCTGGATGCTTGTCATAAAAACTCCATTTAATAATATTACTGCAAAATATTTTGTGTGTGTATTCATTAAGAACTTCATAGAAATAATTATATATTAATTATTAAATTCGAGTTATTCTGCAATAAAATAATTGCAGGCATTAATAGAAATGATTTAATTTAGATTTGATTTATATTCAAATGTCTGAATGACTATTCAAAACGAATAATTATTGGGAAAACACATTAATATGTTATATAATATTATACTTAAATTCTGATACATTGATAACAAATATATTATTATTTCAATTATAAGTTTGCGTCAGTTTGTAATCGATTTCTAAATCTGATAAAAAGATTTTATAATAATTACAATTGTTTTCAATAAATTGATTGAATTAATAAAATAATATCTGATTTATCAATAATAATAATAATTACTATAATATAATAGAGTCTACACTAACGAGGGGTGGATTCGTATTCTGAGTGATAGCAAAGACTAAAAGTAATAGAAATATCATTTTTATATCATTTTTAATATTCTCTTAAAATTTAGTTTAAGTCTTAATTAAGTTTATTTGAAATGAGTCAACAGTATTCAGGATTGTCTACGGAATCAGCTCTGCCACCGATCTATCGGCGGTTCCACTCTTCGGTTTCGTGCGATAACTCTATCTTTGGTTGTAATAAACGGTTCTCAACAGCAGAGGAACGGCTTAAGCACAAGGAGTTGTGTGAATTCGAGCCCAACTCTACTGTTAAATGCGTTGACTGCAAGAAACCGATGCAGAGATCAGAACTGAGACGACATAACTGTATAAAGGAGTTGAGATCAGCCATAGATGAGCTGAAAGACATAATAACGGGTTTAGAGGAAAAAGTCAATCAGCATATGATTCACTTGAATAACGCCAAACAGATATTGGATGCGTCGCCACAAATACAGATCAATGAAACCCAAACTGATTATTGGAACCAATACGACAATAGAGATAATGAACCCAAACATGAAGTCTTTGAATCCGAGCCGGAAGTCAGACTCAAAGGTTTTCTAATCTTTTTTTATTTTATTTCATTAATCAATTCCTAAATAAAAGTTAATTTCAATTGAATAACATTTTTGTTAATTTAGTGGAAACGCAAAGACTATTGTCTGACTCGAGTCATGAAACGGATGGTCCGCTTTCACCAGAAGTGAGTACATACAAGCGCTACAACAAGTCGATCAGCGAAGAGGCCGAGTTCAGAATGTATGGCTCACTTAAGTACAAGTATTTGTCGCAATTGAGCCGTGAATTCAGTGGAGATTTGCCTCCAATTGACTACAATTTGGAGGAATCTATTGAATCGGATCTGAAAAAGAAGAATAGATTCCAATTGATTGACGTTATTCGAGAAAATGAAGAATTGGATCGAAAGCCAACTGTTGTTAGACTCAGATCATGGAGTGAACGCGATTAGGACAGACAGTCAGCTCACTCTCAATATCTATTAACCAAAGATTTGCTTCTAATCTGAACTTTCTTTTGACAAAATTCAACATTTATTACAAATAGAAAACAAATGGAATACAAAAAAAATAGATAATTTGAAGAAAGGTTAGGTTTAGTGCTTTTTTAATAGCATTCTATCGTTAAATAAAATACTATTATTTCTAAGATTTAATTATTCTTTCGAATCCATTAAATCTCATAATAAATGAGATAAATATAAAAAAAATATTTAAAATATAAAGTAATTTAAGAACAAAATATTTGAATAACTAATCAATATTTGAAAAAATTCATTATTTATTTAGTCATAGGATTTGCAAAAAAGCTTTGATTTTTATTTGCAATAGTTTTTTGCATTACTTGTATTGAAAATTTCAATTTTAAAGATAATACAGAAAAAAATGAGTGAAAAAAATTACATTAAGTTATTTAGCTTTTTATCGGACAAACAGTGCTTAAAATTATTGTGTACTCAAAAAATGTTTGAAAAATTCGTATCAATAATAATATTTGATATTATGTATGGAAATAGAAATAAAAATTTACAAAAAAAACAATTTCTTTTATATTTTATAAGAATTTAGAAAAAATTTTAAAATAAATTCTCTGAAACTTTTTATATCCAAAAAAGCCTATAAGAGTAGCGAAACAAATGCACCGGTTATTCACAAAAGACTTTTTTGAAGAATAATTTTCAAAACAATTATCTAAATAACAAATAAGTATTTTTTTACACATTTTTATATTATATATAAATATTTATATTGTAATCAATATATATATGGTTTGAATTGTTTTACAAATAAATTATAATTTTATAATCAGTTTTAGGAAAGAATACAATTTTTAGTTTAAAAAAATGAATTCAATTCAATATTTTGATTATTGTTTGACATTTAGAGAAGTTTTTCTCAAATATATCTGAAAATACAACAAAAATAAGAGTTTAAAAAAAATTCACAATTAATCCAAACATTTGGAGAACAATTCATAAAAATATTTTATCTTTACTTTTGATTTCATTTCGAGTAAAAAATTTCAAACTTTTATATATTCTTTTGTGTGCTTTAATAGACTTGTATTGGATTTATCAATAGTTAACCGAAACCGAGATTACAATTAAATTAAAATTTTTTGGTTTAAGAAAACAATTGGTTTTGAGAGAGAAAATGAAGTCTATATTCAGTCGATTAATGAAAAAAAAACTTATATTGTATTCACAATTCATTAAAAAAGAGATTATTCTTAAGCTATGTATAAAAACAGATCACAGTTTCAATTGTCTCAATCAATCAATCATTTAGTGATAAACTGTACAAAACATGTATTTTATCCAACATTTTGTTTCTCATCTAATTCTATACAAATCATAACTACTATTAATATTATATAAAAAGTTTTACTAATAAGAGAGTAAATCGTATTTTAAAAAATCTATTACTTGAGTCAAACATAGATTGTTTGACAAAATTTGGACAAATATTGGATAAGAATTCTATCGATAAATGTTTTCGTTTAAAAATTCTTAAAGCCTTTGGACGCACAGTAAGCTTAGGGTTTCTTTTGATTAATAAAATACACAAACGAGTAAAACAGAGATGTGCAAGCTCAATCATCATAGGGGTGAGTAGAATATTGGGGGCTTAGGTAACATTGAAATGGAAGACCAATCAACACTGGTATTAAATGGATGAATTAAACTATGTCTTTTGACCCTGGCTGCTGTATTCGACATAAGTCTGGTTGGATTACTTACACAGGTTTATAATGCTTGCACATCCCTGAGTCAACTGAATATAAAACGATTCATAATTTTGTTGGGTTTGATATCAATACAAATGGACAACAAAGCGATTATTTGCATAAAATTGAGAGAATTTGTTGCAATTATTGAATGAAAATATTGTGTATTTCAGTGCATCAGTGGTTTTGAGTCATCAGAATAATAAAGATAATGAAAACAATGCAACAAATATTCAAATATTCATATATTTATTGAATTACTTTCTGTTCTAATAATTGTGAAAAATATGAAACTTTTTATGAATTAATTCTAAACAAAGATTAAGTGATTTTCATATTTAGGACTCAAATCAAATGAAATGCTTTTAAATAATTAATAAGAGAATTAAGTGAATAAACGAATATATAATTGAAAGCATTGATTGGATAATACTTATGAGTTAACAAAAATACTGTAAAAAATCGAAACAAAAACAAAATTAATAAAAAAAAAGAAAAACTGAAAAAAGGCATTCATTTCATACGTAATGGCGAACAGAAAGCAATTCAAACTTAAATTTTAAAAAAATTAAACAAAAAAACAAAATTATAAATAGTATTCACAAAACGACTAATATTTACATTAGTTGTCAGTAAATGAAGAGAAAAAACAAAAAATAAGTTCGACTCCAATACTGAAAAAATAGTCTAACAAATGAAAAATTGGCACTAATTCCTAGTTCTTTAGTCTGTCCTCTGTCTCAACGCTTGGATTTCAGTTCTAATAATATTAAACAAAATTTCAAAAATATATATTACCTTAAAGTCAGTTATTATTCTAACTCTTATATCAAATGCTTTCTCACAAAAAAGTTTTGAAAAATAATAATAATTAATAGAAATTAAATTAAAAATAAAATATAATAATAGGCTTTCAAACTGTCCTCAAATAAAATAATAATAATTAATATCAATAAATAAAATCCCAAAAAATAATATTTTGGTCAACACTTAAGCTTAAGATAATATATAAAAATTGGCACTCAATTAGAAAATGGCCTATTCTTCTGGTGCTCATCGTTCGTCCAATGATACTGCTGTTGGGCTTCTGGTCAGTGGTCTCCTCGAAGTAATTCCATTAATAGGTTGAATGAGGGGACGTCCCCCTCCTTCTGCTTGGAGACCAACGACTCTTTACCCACTTGTGAAGTGCGCTCCAAATCAGGAATGCGTAGCAATAGTTCGCCGAACTTTGAGGGCTGACTCGGGTAATGGGTTCGGGTATACGTCTGCAGGGCTTCTAATACCTGCTTCTGACACGAACGCACTTTATCTGATTCCTTCAGACCCGACGCGTCTATTAGTGCCCAAAGAAAGAGAAATAAATTACAGAATAAGTGAATCAAATGAATGACTATTTGTGCTAATAATGACCTGAAGTCAGAAGAATAATAACTTTGAGACAGCAGTACTCGTACTGATCGAATTGGAGTCGACGCAAGTGTTCAGTCAGGTTCAGCATTCGCTCAATAACTGTACCCAAACCTAATTGTTGGGACTGTTCTAACGTAACTGATTTACCACTTGATAGTCGAATCTCATTGGGAGTAGATATCGATCGATAACAACAGCTCAGGAGTAAGAGTTCGCACCAGGAGTTGATCAGTAGAGCGATCTGATCGTCCATCTGAGCCAACAATCAATAAATATATTAAAAATATGAATAAATCAAAAAAAAATTTGTTATAAAAGCAAAGAATACCTGAATTTCCCTAAAAAGGGGTAAACTCTTACACCACTTAACGATCTTATAGAGCCTGTGATCAGCGATATTACACAAATCTATTTCAGTCGAGTCGTGACTAATATTGAGTTCCCTTTGATTCTGGTTTTGTCCGTTTCGGCCCAAACTGTCGGCCTCTTTGTCCGCGTTGTGCCACAAATGTTCGACACTTAGTATGTCTTGAATTAGTCGAGGAATCGGTTCTGATTGACAGCAACTGTCGGATGTGTCCATAGAATCGACGTCTGGTTCGCGTTTGGGCTTAAATGCATTCAATCTGAACTGAGATTCGTTGTGAGCAAAGTTGGTCTGCAGTTCACTCTGAGTAGAGATCGCGGAAACCATTTCTGGTAATCGAGTCTCAGCTAAGGATTGTGGCGAAAGAGTGTACGAGCACTGGTAAGTACTTCTACCCCCACGCGTCCGGTCCTCTCGAATGGCCTCCAATTTCATCCCTAGATATGAAACGGAGAAAACATTATAATAACTGAATGGAAGGGACAGTGGAATAGAAATACTGACCCATTTTCAAGCACTTGTCGAACCGACAGGCCGGACACTTTTTGCGCGTTGTCATAGATACGGGACAGTTAGCGCCGCGAAGACAAACGTAATTCTTTTTGTTCTGAACCGTCCGTTTGAAGAATCCTTTACACGACTCACACGAGAAGATCCCGTAATGGAAGCCAGAGATACGGTCGCCGCACACAGGACAGGGACCTGAGGGCAAGGCATGAAGATTAAGGATTAGATTGCACTTAAACATACAATCCTTTTGCAAATTCTGTCATTCAGACTGACCTGAAAGCAATTGTTGTCGACTAAGTCCAGGCCCAGGAGTAGAGCCGGCGATCGCAAGAAAATGCGCGTTCGTTACAGACGTTTGACCGAAATCTGTGGCCAATGAACTACTCGACGATTGCGGGTATTTGTCATCACAATTGTCACTCGAGTGTCTACGCGATGGCGACGCAAAGTCTGATGTATTCGACTCATCCGACGCCGAAGAGGCGACTGATGCCGAAGAAGCGGCTGAACAGGAATAGCCATTAATTTATTTGCGGCCCGTTTTACACACAAATCAAGTTTTGTTATGAAAATACTTTAAATTTGAGTCACTTTCAATGAATATGGATATGAATAGATATGGAAATGGATTATAAAAACAGATAAATCCGAATGAGTTCTAGATTTTAGGAATTAGTTCTAAGATTTGAATTCTGAAGAAAAACAAAAATAATGATTAATGAGTTGCGAATTGCTTTCACAGACAACAGGTCTAGACTGCAGACAATTGGTGACCCAATTATGCAAACCATTTGAGTGCATAGAAATGTGAGCTTTTATACAAAATTATTATTACGGAAGAGATAATTGAATCAATAGATTCAGTTCTATAACTGATCCGCAATTTAATGGCAAATATGTTCTCAAAACGTATGGCTTTTGGTCTCAATTTTTCAACATAAAAGTTATCCGGTTTGTCGATAAACTACATGACTTATAATCTCATTGAGTGAATGAAAGTAAAGTTCTGATCGAATAATACAATTCTCAGCACTTTATGAACAATCGAAAGGAAATGCAATATATCGGAGGAATTGGAGGATATTCTCTATAATCGGCTATAATATAGGCTCTGATTATGAACCGAAGTATGACTTATATGAGTCCAATCATTATCTTTTGAGCACTTTTTATACAAATAATATATAATTAATATTCTCTTTAATGAAACAAAAATAAAAAGTTTAAAAATAAATAAAAACTGAATTTCATTATTGATTGACATTTGATCAAAGGGTGTGTCGAAAGAGTAGTTCATTAAAGAAGAAAAAGTGGTCTTTGAATGAATGAAAAATAAGATAAACCCAAAGGCTATCCAAACGTATAGTCGAAGCAAATATTAATATTGAGTACGAAATCAATATTTGTATCAATCGATTACATAATCAAAAGCTAATAATTAACTCGTTTTAAGTAATGATGAAAAATAGGTAAACAAAACACTGAAAAAATTCTTTGCTCTCAATATGTGTTAACTAATTATCATTAAAACTAAACTAAGCTATGAATCAATTGATTGCAAAATCAAAAAATAAATCAAATAATTAATTGGTTGACTCACTGGTCGACCTGAGCTCCGGCAGGGAGTGCGGTGTCACTGGCGATGCCTGTGATAGTCTGGAAGAGCTGTCTGTAGTCAACGGGTGGTAGTCGTGGGCAGACACACATCCGCTGTCACGACTGGCCAACAGGTGATGAAATGGTTGCGAACTAATGGATGACATTTGCATTGCTGTCCAAACGTATTGAGAAAACAGATTAAATACAAAATAAGATATAATTATAGATTCGATTGAATACCGATTTGGTTGACATTCGGGTCATTCGTATTGGTTATGACGGAGTGCTGTTGCGATTGAATGGCATTCAGTTCGGGAGTCGTTGTTTGGCTCCGGGATTGCATAGAATTCGGAGAATTTGGAAAATAATTTCTGTGGGCTGTCAGCGGTGTACTGACTGGCCGTAATGGCAACGGAGATGCCGACCCAACGGCCAGTAATTCTGTGAAAATGATAGAAATTATCCCAAAATTGATTAAAAATGAAAATCTATTCAAATGTCAAACCGTTTTGATTATTCATCTGTTGGGACGACTCATACGAATTGGGTTTCAATTGAGCCGATTCTCGACAACCGATGATATTGTTCTCAAACATAGTATTGAAAACAATTATTAAATACAATAACTGTTAACCCAATGGTCTGAAAGCCATTCCAAGAATAAGTCGACAAAACTATTGGTTGAGTGAAAGCATTGAAACAAATAATGGTTTTTGAGTTCAATCCAAGACTTAATAAGATATACGACTAATACGTATAGAAAACGATAGCATTAAGTGATTAATAGACGTCGAGTCTGATTGTCATAACAGTCCCAATCAAGAGGTCAGTCAATACGTCAATACGTTTGACCACAAGACCAACCGATTCGCAACGGATTGGTTGGGACTCACGAAGAAGTTATGTCAACAAAGATCTAAAAAAGATTAAAAAATATTAATTAAAACAAAACAAATAATAAATAAAAGGATAAAAAATTTGGACAAAAATCCAACGAAAAGATCGATTGAATACATAAACAGAGAATTGGTTTAAAGAAATGAATGGTTTGTTTTGAATGCCATTAAATAGGTTTACATTAATTAAGGCTTAATTACTCAATACTTACAGTTGGGATGTATTGTCTGTATTGTCTGAAGTGTGGATTGGGATCAGTTGCAAGTGTCTGAATGAGTGCACTTCGAGCTGACGGGTCGTACTGTCGGCCATATTTAATATTTTAATTCATTCATAATTAAAGTCTTCTATAATTACATTCATTGGACTGTAATTACAGCCAAAGCACACACACATAGACAACAGTCTACTTAAGCACAGGTTTGGCTTTAAAACCACTATTTTTTTGCTCTTTAATACACTTTTCTGCTGTGAATGCCATTTATTAACTTCAATATTAGTGTTCATTGCAGTCGCTATTGTCCATACTTTCCCATACAATAGCATTGCGTTTGTAATCCTTATGCAAACACTAGAGTCTGTCTGTCATAAGCCGTGGACTATATATAACGTAAAAATACTATATTAATGGCATTCAAACGATTTCACTTCAAGGGCGAGACCTTCACACCGTTCGCAAAACTTGTTACCAAACCTCTAATGACTGTCCCTTTTTCTACAAACCCTATTTGACAGCGGAGTTCATTGCATTCAGTGCTCAGGGGTTTGCGCTCACTCTCTATGTGCGTAACGTTTGGCCAAAATAATTGTTGTTTAACTGCTTTTTAAGACAAGTAAAGACAACAAAGAAGTTGTTCACAAAAAACAGTACAAGTGTTGAGACGGTTAAGGGATTGACATAAATAGACTCAAATATAAATTGTTTCGTAAATATAGTATACAAAGCATTGGAATTGCAGTGAATTATAATTATATTCAAATTAAAATATATACTGTGTTGACGAACGGGTTTGTTAGCAATGTCATTGATGCAGGTCATTTTATTGCATTTCAATTTGCAGTTCAGGGACTATTTTATAGACTTTATTTGTTACTAACTTTAATAACAGTTTTGATATCAATGGCAAAGTTGTGGCAAACAATTGATGAGTAAATATAAACGTTATTTACGAATGAAAATGGAATCGAAATAAAAGTAAACATTAATTAATTGATTGGAAAAACAGAAAAGTCTTATAAAAAGAGAAAATCAAAGGAAATCTCAATATATTTGTTGAACAGATATATCGATTGGAAGCGACTGTGGATTCGATGTCTTTGAACGAGTTCTGGCAGTACTTGACGGGTCCTCGACTGCACAGGATATTCAAGTTCAGGGATTCGCCCGTAATATCAGTTTTGCTTAAATTTCTTTTCGTTTTGATTCTCAGTATTCATAATATTATTGTTTTTGTCAATGATTTGCACAAAAGGGTCGCAAATATGTGGCCAATAATGTGGAAATATAT
Organism: Eueremaeus valkanovi; assembly: GCA_034693305.1. Lineage (NCBI taxonomy): Eukaryota > Metazoa > Arthropoda > Arachnida > Sarcoptiformes > Eremaeidae > Eueremaeus > Eueremaeus valkanovi. The sequence goes on from JAQIWA010000656.1 coordinate 17,818, forward strand.
TCGGATAAAGTCATTCAATTGGTGTCGGCCTTGGGTTCGGTAGCCCTCTATTCGAGTCCAATAGTGATAACCTATTTGTATAGAAAGGGTTGGATTACGAGTGCAAACAGTTATCTATTACTCAACCACTCATTCATACGGATCGCTACAACCCTTTCGTTTGTAGTAATCGGCGCTCTCTTTGTCAGAGGTTTGCATTCAAACCAATCGATTGATTGAAACCTTTAATCAATTGATATATTGATATAAACTCTGTTTCCGTATTGAAGGCATCGCTCGTTCGGCGAACAGTGATTACAAGAGTTTCTCAAAAGTGCTGACGAGTGCCAAACAGAAGAACGACTTGTCTCGGCTCACACTTTCTCGGTTTGAGTTCGAGTTCAGCCATTGGCCGATTGACTACAGATGGTATGAGTCGAAGCTGTCTGACCCTAAAAAGCCGCCGACACTGCTGTCGACGAGTAGATCCTCCCGAAGGTCTACTTTTCTGTCCATTCCGTGCGATCTCTTGAGTTACGTTATAGTTCACACTATAGGGCGCCGTATGCTATATCCCGGCTCTGTTTCACTCCTTCAGTACGCACTTCACAGCTCGTTAGTCGAGGGCCGGACTAAGTTAGTCGAACAGTTCAGTGGAGAGAGATATAAGTTGTTGGCCAGGGATGGCAATCATATTGACTGCCTGTTCATCGACCGGAGGATTAGGGGCTCTCCAAAGGGTTGGTCTATTTGTTGAGTCCTTTCAATCCGTTTCTAACACTTGTCTGAACTGTTGGCCCAAAAGCCAAAACATTAGTGATTTGTAGCGAAGGAAACGCCGGCTTCTATGAGATCGGGACCATTGCTACCCCAATAGAAGCCGGGTATTCAGTCTTGGGTTGGAATCACCCCGGATTTGCTGGCAGTACTGGCCTTCCGTTCCCCCAAAACGACATCAATGCAGTCGATGTCGTCATTCAGTTCGCTATCGAACGGTTGGGTTTTCCCATCGATTCCATAATGTTCTTCGGCTGGTCTATAGGCGGCTTTCCCCTGACCTGGGCTGCCATGCAGTACCCCGAGAACAAAGGGATCGTTTTGGACGCGTCTTTTGATGATGTCTTGCCATTGGCTGAGGCAAAGATGCCCCCGCTTATAGGTAGGGCATATAATTGAATCAATCCAATCATTCAAACGAATTGAAATCAAAATATTGTTTGACTCTTAAGCGCCAATCGTTCGGAACGTAATCCGGGGTTATTTCAATCTAAACCCGTCGGCAAATCTCAATCACTTCAGTGGACCCGTACTGTTCATCCGTCGACTGAGGGATGAAATAATAAATACAAACGAATCGGAACCGTTCAGAACAAACAGAGGGAACGATATGTTGATTAAGTTATTGCACAATAGATTCCCGAAACTACTGTCCGACGAAAAGGTTAAGAAAGTTCTGTTGGAATGGCTTCACAGCGACAGTCGGTCTCAAGGTTTGCACAATTTCTTGCGATTCTGTTATTCTTATTAAAAGATTTCATTCAATTATAGCCTCTCTTATGAGTCGATACAATATAAGCGATGAGTTGTGTTTGGATCGACTGGTTCTGGAGATGAAACGGAACGGCGATCACTACCCGATCAATATCGGAGAAGACAGTGAAATGTCGACAGAATTTAAGATTCAATTAATTCTATTTTTAGTCAGTTTTTTGATTTTCTTTCAATGAATTGAACCTAAAATTGAGTTTTTGTTTACCGAAACTATAGGCGAGGAAACACATGCGTGACTTCGACTCAACCCATTGCACACAACTACCGGGTCTTATGTTAGAAGAACCGTTCGATTTGTTGGCCTATTATAGAAAGCAAGTGAACAGCAATTTGTAGACAATTAAGCGTTTAATCTATTTATAAGTATAGAACAGATTTTGTTCACAATTTGATTGAATTGCGGCTCAAATATTGATTTGTTATTATTTTCTATTTTTTTTATTATTCATATTTTGTTCCATTTTTTATGATTTAGTTATCATTTATATATTTGTTCTCACAATTTGTAAAGCATTGCAGACATCCTATTAATATAACTGTGTCTGAGCTAATCAGTATAATACCGGTTCCAATAAGACCGGTCTTATAAATGTGTTCAATAAATAAAGATTTAAATTAAGATTTTATTAGTAAAAGACGAATAAATCGAATAATATTTTATTCAAACAATTCTTTATTCTTTGCATTCATTGCAGTCTTGTATTAGAGGACAACCGAATTCATGACATTATATAACATAAGACTATTTTTGATATTATCTTTACTTATGAACCAATAGTGCGGATCAGTTCCAGAGCCGCTCTCCCCTCCAATACTCCAAATTCACTTTTCCTAACTGTTCGCACGAAATCTTTTTATTCCTATTTTTATAAATGAATTATAAATTGATTTTAACTTAAAATGCTTTTAAAATACGGACCAGTCGTGTGGTTGTATGAAAGCCAAGGGCTGTATATCTCTAATATTGTCGCTGTTATCACATATAAGTCGGGCTAAACTCGATTTTCTGATTTGTTTCAATTGTTCTGTGGATTCAAAATGTTTAGACAAATGATATGATTATTGAAATAGTGTAATGAATGGGCCATACCTTCAGTGAAGGAGTGAGGCATATCCCCGTTCTCATACCAGAACCGATCGCCTATTTTGCCTCTTCTGTGCTGTTCAGCCAAAATACAGGCAAAGGTGGGTCCGACCACAGCGTCGGGCAATCGTTTCTCGTGATTACCGGCAATGAATAGGTCGATGTCATCGACAGATCTATCGGTTAATTAACATTAATTTGTTTCCAATCAATAATTTCGACCTTTTATTCCAATACTTATATAATTTGGAGAAAGTCTGAGCTGAGCCGGATTGCATTACTTTATCCAATTCTCCAAATGATTTGATGGGCTGTAGTCCACATACTTTTCTATACTCATTATAACCGGGCAGACCGTGTTCTCGGCCTCTTTGGATATTCAAAGCAATCAAATCCATACCAAAGCCTGTGTTGTGCTCTTCAAACAAATGTTCGGTTAACTGACAGTCAGAGAGAAATCAGTTATTAATAATCGAGTTATTTTGAAACTGTCTTTTCGTTTGACCCACTTCTTTGGTGAAAAACTTATCGAATGTTTGTGTCGGCTCAGATGTATATCCATTTAAGTACTCATCGAAAGCTCCATTTCTATAAAGTGTTTTCGGATTATTGAATAAATTCCTTAATTGCAGTTTCTCTGTGACCCGACCCCTATTGTCCATTAGTTCTATAAAACCCTATTATTTGTATAAATATATGTAAAATAAATATGAATTCATGTATTATTGAGACAATCAAGTCATCACTTGAATCAAAGTGTGGAAACGATAGGCCGCAGTCGCGAATGCATTGATTATATTTGGATTGACTTTTGGATCGTAATCGAGAGTAAAGCCATAGGTTTTCGGTAATATATTGAACTCTTTCATTACAGTCCGACCTGAATGGCAAGGATTGGCAATAAATGGTAAGAATTTATATAATAAACGGTAAGAAAGGATTGCTTTCTAACCAACGATCAGAGGAACCCATTCATTGAAAGTGATGTGCTGTACCTCTGCCGCCAATATCCGTCTCGACTCCTGTATTCACGAGTCAAACACAAATGGATCAGATTCTGAACTTAATTGAACCTTGATCATGTTAAAATTTGATATATTTTTAGTTCAACGAACAGCTTCTATGCTGCGTATTGGTATGGGATTAGCAGATTAGCATGCTCATTTGAATAGATAGATAATTTTGGTATTGATCTTAATGTTTCTATAATTGCTAATTGACCTGAAATACTGTTTCGTCATTCCATTTGGGGTTGAGTTCCGATAATTCTTTTGCTATCCTATTGTGCTCTCGAAGAAGCAGATTGTGAGCCATTGCTAGACCTGTCTGTTCGTTGACTCTGACGTCTCCTAAAAATTTAATTTTCGTCGATATGTGAGACAAGAGTTGATCAAAACTAACCCTTATTTCAGATTTATTCAAAAATATTAAATAAATAAGATTTGAGTCAAACCTCCGACAAAACACTGGACTCTCTGCCGATCCCTTTCAGGAACAGCACATTCATCACTTCGGTTGTGGGTATCGAAGGGCAGAAATTCGACATTATTTACATTCGAGATCCGAAGTCTTCCTATAAGTAATCAAAACAAATATCTGTAAAAATATTAATTAACTCTGAGTTTATTGAAACCTCTTTTAAATTCTCTCAAATGATTCGATCGATCGATATCTGATCCGTAAACCATAGAGCCATCGATGATGTGGGTCAATGTGTTCATCTGTTCCCGATGTCCTTAAGTCATAATTATTAACATTTAATAGCAATTCAATTATAACTACTATTATCTAAATAAACCTAAAGCACAGTTAGCTCGAGGACTGGCAGCGTTTCGAACAAAGTTCATACAAGTTTGCCTATGTTTCGAATAGAACGGGTCATTCTTGGGTATGGGGATCGGCAGACATGACGGGTGTCTACTATTCCTGATGCCGCTTGTTTGAGGACTACGACGGGACTCGTCTTCACAGCATATCAGTCCCTCTCCAGTGGACGCTCGGGTCGATGCAGTCAGGGTCAGATCGTGATCAATGAACTGGACATCAATCAAGAGATGATGGCATTAATAAGAACCAGGGTTATAATGGAAGGCATACCTGTCCCCATTGCATCACAAATAGAGTAAATTTCTTCTCATTTACGTTACTATCGGTGGCCGCGGCTAAAGACACGACTCGAGCACCCGGTAAGTCTTCACCCGTTGCTGATTTACGGGGAGCACCTGTAGTATAATTGATTATTAAGTGAACAGAAAGTGTGTTTGAATTGTATTACTGAGTCCATCTGCGTATGCGGGCGGCACCAGTCGAACGAAGCCGGTATTGGATTTGGCCCAGAGGGGCTTTTGCATGTTATTACAGCTCCCATCGGGTGTCCTATATTTGCTATGAGTGCAAGTCGGCTCTTGTATACAATACTTTTCCAGCTCTGTATGTTCCAAAGAATACTTCCAAAGCCCATCCCTGGCCTGTTCGTTGGTTAGTTTGAATCTGACAATAGAAGCAAAAGTGAATTTCTTATGTTTTTTAATCCAAAGCACTATATGTTTGAAATACGAGAATATTCTACACTTGCATCAGATCAGAGATGCGAATACTGTAGATGTTATGTCTACTGCACTCATATGATTTTGGCTCTTGGAAGAATCAAAATCCACTCAGTTCTAAAAATGACCCTCCTTTCCTTGTCTCATTAGCTTTTTCTGAACTCAATTCTTGAACTTTTTGAAGCTCTACTCTATATATTAAGTTGATAATTAGCTAGTTACAGGGCTAAATTCTATGGGGAATAACCAGGGTTAAACTTCATGATGACTTAGTGATGATCTACCTCTCTTTTATTTTGATAGTAGTGAACAAATTGATGAAACCTCCTTTTGTTAGTTGAAATTGCTTCTCATCGAAGGGCCCGAAGAACGCCTGATGTTGTGATTGGGTTGAGCCGTGTCTTTGGAAAATACCTTATTTTAAAGTTTATTATTCAATGTTTGCATTAAAGCTCATTGAATAGGATTCAGAGTATTCTTAACAAAACCTTTAGAAATGAGTTCTCTCTCTATTTTGACAAAATTCTCTACGAATTTGTGACTCTCTTCCGCCGCTCTGTCGATGTCTTCCAGACTGATGTGCTTTATTTTAGCGGATGGACGGTAAGGATGTGGAATACGGATCGGCACTACATGTGTCACAGTAGAGTATAAGTATTCAAATTGTATAAACTTTTTGAATAAAATGTAAGTATTTTTTATGCCAAAGACTAACAATAATTTTCTGCCGGTTTCCTCACTTCCTTCGGACAGCACAGACCCTTCGCTCCATTAGGTAGTGAACACCTATTGGAGGCGTAATCCTTCATATTATTGAATTGACTGAAGCAATAGGTAGGACTCTCGCACAGTCCTGTCAGGCCTTCAGTTGTTTGGCAAGGAGTCGCATCTGTATCATCTCTGTTACCTTGAATTCAAAGCAAAGCTTTTTTATAACATATTATTAATCAATAAATTATATCTAAAATCATAAAAAAAATAACAGAAAAAAGTCTTAAAGATTTGAAAAAATAATAAGATTTTCTTTAAAGCTATCATTTTAACTGATATTAAGTAATTAAATCGTTATAATGTTTGTTATTCATAGAAGAGCACCAGAGCACCAGTATCATAATTAATTCAAAGCCATTTTTCACTTTAATTCAACTGTCAGTCTATCAAACTTTCCATTTCTAGAAGTTTTGCAATTAAATTGATTTAAATATATTTGACATTAATTTGATTGAAAAATTCCTTTATAAAAATGTTCGTGGATGACTTGTTTTGAACATGTGAACAGGGTTGAACAGAGGCTTACTCACGCGTAATATTTCTCTTGAGTAGTATATAACCGGTTCATATATTTTCTATTTTTGGTTAAATACCTACAAATTAATCAGATTTACACCTTTATGGCCATCAGTGAAAACTCATATAATTTTTGCTCATTTAAGTAAAAACTGAATTCTCAGAAAATGTTAAATTTTTCAGTTATTGACGATTGTGTGTGTAATCCATATAATTTACGTTTTGATTAATTGATTTCTTTAGGAATCAAATTATTGAATAATTAAAACTTTAAATTATATTATATTTTTGGATATTTTGTAAATAAATTCTTCAGAAACAGAAATAACTTTAAATAATAATTCTATAAATCTTTGAAAACAAAAAAGTAGCGGAATTTTGTTGAATAAGTCTCAGAAAACTCCTAAAACTCTATTATTAGACAAAATACCTATAAATCAATTGGAGTTAAGCTCATTCATAGTTTAGTAGTTCTATGAATCGGCACAATTACGCCAATTGTGCGTCGGCACAAATTTTGGACTATTATTAAAAAGAATACTTTAATGAATACAAACCAATGGGTGCTTTTGTGGCCTTAATTTCTCCCTTATCCCTATCCCTCTCCCTTTCCTCTTCTCTTTCTCGCTTTCTTTCTTCCCGTTCCCGCTCTCGTTCTTCTCTTCTTCTCTCCCTTTCCTCTTCTCTTTCTCTATGTTTATCTCTATGTCTTCCCTCCCGATCTCCACATGGCCTCCTATGAAGTCGTCCGTGTCTGAAGAATTCACATAACTTGGTCAGTCTTTCGCGATGTCTTTCGCGGTGTTTATTGTATAAGCCGTGAAGAAAGCCTTCTTTTGGTAGATAATCGACTTCTTTGTTGGGGTCGACTGCGTCTGCTATAGAATCTGCGAAATTAGTAGTTATCCGGTCCAATTTGCCCAATGTGTTCCCGGCAAACTTTGACAGCCGGTCAGTGAAACAGTTCACAGCTATTCGCCAAATAATAAAAACAATTATAGATTAAAAATATATTTAAATTATTAATTATTTCTATTACTTATATAAAGTGAGAAAATAGTTAAATAAAATATAATTAAACGGAACGGCTGTTCGAACTTCATATTGCAAACCATCAAGATTAATGAACAAATTGAGTGAACAATATTTTATAAAAAAATATGAGTCAAAAATATAAAAAAGCAATCGATTTCCTGAGAAGAAAAAAGGAAATTCTATACAATTATGAATGCAATGGAGAGACAGTACAGTCGTATGAATATTGAAATTATTGTCTCTGAAAATAAATCATTTCATTCCAGTGATAGGCAATGGGGGTAGAGGTGGGCTAACCCCCTAGTATTTTGGCTGGCTGACCCCCTCTTTTTTTTGATGATTTGGCGGGAAAACTCGAAAATGGGGCACTTTTCGGGGGGAAATTGATTCATTGTATCCTTTTTGGCCAAAATTTTGGCTGAACCCCCCCCCTGTCGTCACATCCATTGCCTATCTTTGATTTCATTCATATAATTAGTGTTTAGATATTTTGTGTGATTTGCAAGAATTCTAGCTTTTCTCGAATTGAACCCAGAATTGTGCAATTATTAAACCTACCCAAATGGCCAGGGCAATTGAAATTATAGATTTTTCAAATACAGAAAGCATAAGAGAAGAACAAAAACACTAAGAATTACAATAATCTCATTAGAATCAGAAAATAAGTCAACAATAACCAGGGCTACTTCATCAATTATATTGCAACAATTTTGAGGGCCACAATAATTAGAATTGTATGTGGATTAACTTTCAGATTGCTTATAAAATAATGCCTGATTATTGATTCAGAATATTTATACATTTTGTTGCATTCAATCCAATTTGTGATAAAACTGTTAATTAAATTCAATATTAAATGAAAACGATTTAAGACTCATATAATTTAAAATATAGCATAAATATATTAGCTTGATGATCATTCATTTAGATAAAAAGCATTTAATGTTAACACAAATTCCGGTTAATTTGTTGTGCGAACCAATTTAAAATATATAAATCAATTATTGTACAAGCTATTAAATTGAAATGAACTTGTTTAATTAAATATACTGTAAACACATATGAAGTCAAGTTAATTGACTTATTTTTTAGCAAAAAATTAAAATTATATGAATTTAGAAAACAGAAAATGACTAAAACGATTAGCTTTACCTTGAGAATTGATTTACATAATAAGCTCATATTTAATTAGTTGACTTCATTTCATTCATTCGTTTTCTCCAGAATTTCTTCAGAAATGATAACACTTTGAGAATAATAAGCAATGAATAAAAATTTTAAAAATTCTTTTATTACTCTTCAGTTTGTATTTATATTGATATTCAAATCGAGTCTATGTTTAGATAATTTGCATAATAATAGAAATGAGTCTAAACTTTGGGAAAAGTTTAATAATTTTAGTGAAATTTGGGCCAAAGATTATGTGCAAACAAATAGACAAAAATGGATTGAATTTATTGATTCAATTAATGTGACCAATGATTGTGTTAATGCTATTCAGTCAACCTTTGATGGAATACAAAGAATGGATGCCTGGGCTATAGCGATGATCAATTCCTGGGGCAAATTTCCGGCTTCAGGTAAATTTCAATTTAATATATTTGTGATAACTGTTAATAGATTTTGGTTTTATTAAAATCTTTTTTATTAAATCCACAAATAAATTGTGAAATAATGCAGGTTATAATCAATAACACCTTGATCTCTTTTCAAATATTAACAAGAATACGTAGACACTCTAATTTCTCTCTTGAGTTGAATTTTCTTTTTTAAAATTGTTTTCATATTTAATTCAAAAGCAATTTTAAAATCCATTCATTTTAGGTATATTTGAAGGAAGTCTTACAGATATGGGTTCTTATGACCAGTGCTTATCCATCGCTAATAATGATCA
>JAQIWA010000657.1:0-27181 GCA_034693305.1 Eueremaeus valkanovi
TCTCTCACGAAATAAATGAGTTTGAAATCATTCACAAACAACATAACAATATCCTTAACGTTATCAAACCCTTTGTCCATTACATCGCTCTATTATAACAAAATTAATTTCGTTTTCAATATTTTATAAGATTTGTGTCGAGAACTCAAGTAATTGAACCGTCGGTCAGATGGATATTGTCGTCCAAAACGAGCTTTTATTGCTTTAATACAACTGTAAACACATATTCATGAGTGAAAAGACTTTGATTTGACATAACTGAGCCCTAGATTTTACAGAAAAATCAATAAGATTTTGAAAATACAAACTAGTTAAAACTTCGGTATAAATGTGCCCGGGCGCATTGCACAGTGCGGTAGAGGGCATTTTCTCAATTTTGAATGAATCCAAAAAATTGTCTGAAAAACGACTGAAGAATTGAAAATTTTTATACTGAATGCTAAGCGCGTAAAGAACTATACCGGGCATTACCGGGCATTACCGGCATAAAGCATAATGTCATATAAGGACTCCCAGCAAACAATGATTTTGATCTAAGCAAGGTAAGATGTAAGCATGGTAAGATGTAAGCATGGTAAGATGTAAGCATGGTAAGATGTAAGCATGGTAAGATCTTAATAGTCAATAGATTTTCAATTTCCAACTCCTCTATACAGACGAGGAGTATATAGTTTCGGTATCCAAACCCGATTCCAACAAAATAAATGCTTTTAAATATTCCGGGCATTGGATTCGATCCACTATTTTGTTGAGTCTGTTCTGATAGGAGTGTCTGAACCAGATTCGGATCAATTGCTTTAAAGTCTTTGCTTTCGAATTCTCTTTTCTGATCCAATCCCTGAAGACTTCAAAGCATTCAAAGTCTTCACTATTTATGGGACGACTTCTGGATATAAAGGAATCGTCAAAATTGAATCCGCAATAGAAGAGCAGTTTGAGTACCGGTTCCGCACTTTTGCTATATTTAAAGCCATTTAAATCACAACTATTTATGTCAGCGCCGGCTCTGATCAGTGTTTCAGCGAACCAATACTTATTCAGCTTAAAAGCCAGTGTCAATGGAGTGCCGGTGCCGTTGATGGACACACAGCTATTGAGTTCGCAATTTTCTAAGTCAACCAAATACTTGAAAATCGCTTCAGAAGTCGGATCTTCGCTCTTATTGGTCGAGAATTTATTTCTCTGAATAAGAATGTGAAGAATACCTCCGAATTGGTTGCAGTGATTGATGTCTTCTCCCAATTGTATCAACTTTTTAATCAAAGCGACCGCTTGTTGTGGATCATCGGTACAGATGTGTTGAACGGCGTTCTGCAGAGGAGTTCTTCCGATCCGATTGGGCACAAGTGGTGCAGAGATTCGGTCGACCAATAGGTCTGTGATTTCGGGTTTGTTTGAGAGCAGAGAAGTATGTATTTCACGGCTGTATTCACTCATCTGTGCCTTTCGTTCCAACAATAGTTCCGTTAATTCTTGGCTAATACTGACGGCCTGTAAGAGCGGAGAGATTTTGTTCGTATCGCTTATGTTAGGGTTGGCCCCCCTGTCCAACAACAGACGAACAGTTGACACGTGATTAGCACAAACAGCAAAATAAAGTGGAGTACAGTTGCAATGATTGACGCAATCGATGTCGGCTCCGAAGTCGAGCAGAAGAGCCACTAAATGGCACTTTCCGTCCTGTGCTGCGAAGTGAAGACCACTCAAGCGGTGATAAGTCGTGCAACAGTTCACTCGACAGCCTGTAGTCGATAATAGCACTCGAAGTGCACTTTCATTATCGCAGTCGACGGCCATATGAAGCAAAGTATAGCCATCTTTGTCACCACTGTTCACATCGAAGCCATCCCTAAGTATTTGTTTAAGTCTTTGCAAATCGTTTGCTTCGATCGCATCAAACACTTTATTGATTTCCATTCTCTACTCAATTCTGGACTCAATTCTGTACTCAATTCTGTACTCAATTCTGGACTCAATTCTGGACTCAATTCTGTACTCAATTCTGTACTCAATTCTGATGGTATTTATTTGGATCCCATTTAAGAGAAGACACAAAACTGAGCCTAACTTTCAATGTATTGAATGTCTGCCAAAAATCTATTTTTAAATATTCTAAATATATATAACATTTGTCTCAAAACAGTAAATATAATAAATACCAATAAATATATGGCATATGTATAGAGAATATTCTCCCAATTCATCAATAATTAAGTCAATTCATTGGTAAAAGTTAAGTTTAAGGAACTTATGAGCTGAGCTTGTTCAATTCTTCAATTTGACTGCAATTGCCTACAGAATGTGTTTGTGTGCCATCTGGTGGACAGGCAGTGCATTAGGACAGGACTCGTCGTCAGACATGCCATTCATTGACATTTGATTGGATTCGTGTTTGGCTTTACATTTGAAAACTTATTAATTGCATTGAAATTGTCTTCAATTGAATAAAATCTTTAAATATCTTCAAAACTATTTATGTGAGTATTGAGTGGATGTGTTGGAAGTGCTGTCGACTCATACTTCTGATGAGTTGCTATCATAAGAATGGATGACTGACTGACTGAATGAGTGGTTCACTCAATGTGTGTCTGTTTTGTCTGAACGCAACTCAACTGCTCTTCCCTTCACTGCTTGCAATCCCTGTGCCGTACACTGCCATACAATGTCATACAATGTCTGCAATAATAACATTGAAATCCAAAACACTTTGAAAACCTATTTATACACTAATAGAGCACTCGATTTGAAATGATTTTAATTTTTATAAAATTTTATATTTAATTGATTTCTAGTGAAAGACAAGCTTTGATTAGATTGTGTTCAATGAGAGCACCGATTGATTTGTTTGTTCAGAAAATACGCTAAAAAATTGATTTCAGTCTTGTTTTCATTGAATTATAATTTTAATCATTAATTGATTTGATTTGAATACAGTTTGAAAATGAATGTCAATTACGACGAATCGAACCGTTTTCTGGGAATGTTAGCCGAAGTGGCCGTTAAGACACTCAACACCGAAGAGCACAAGCACTGGAATCGGGTCAGTCATACAAGTGATGCCAAACAGAAAATGGTTTGCATTTCAGTTCACTTTTGTTTTGATCTTCAGTTTTGATTATTTGTCTCTTCTTTTGTGTTCATGTCTTCAGACGACGAAGAATGCGAAGAATGCCTTAAATGTGGATCAGTTGCGGAAACTGTCGGACAAAGTACTGATTGAGTCGTTCAGTGAATTGAGTTGCGATCGAATGCATCGACTCTTTCGATACAAATGTGTTTTAATGCCTCACAACTGCCAACTCGTCTGCGAAAGCTTTGCCACTGAGGACAGGGCTCGCACTCAGATGAGAGACCATCTCTTGGATCACATCAGTAACGCTGAGCCCAACTTCATGGCAGAGAAGTCGAGCGCAAGGAATAGGAGACTAAACGAGTCGAACAAATGTCGCAAAAGTGCGGCAAAGGATTCGCAGAAAAGAGCTGTCAATACGAATGACTCGTTCCCTAAGAATGGGTTCAATGAAAGTCAATTCACTGATGGAAGTCATGACAATCAGTACGTTATCCTAACTATTGATCCTTTGTTTGAGATGAACAGAGAAGAGAAGGACAGCAATAGTGGACTCAAGGACTCGACGAACAGTGGAAACAATCTGAACGATCATTGCTATACATCACTGAACGGACCGAAAGTAAAGGCCATTCCTATTAAGAAAAGCGACGAAAACGTAATGAACACTAAAAACAACAAATGGATGAGCAATAGTAAAGTGATCGCTACGCCTGCCTTTCCCTTCATTTACGAACCAGTTCTGCCCAATATCTCACAAGTGGTCGAAATCGGTTCCACTCTTCAGAACAAATGCAAAACAAAGAGAAGTTTCGATAAAATAAATGTAGAGTTGAGTCAAACGATTAGCGATAGTGTCGGCGAAGAAGTGAATGCAAACCCGAATTCAGTACAACTAAAACGTCTGGCTTTGCAGTACATTAACGACATGAGAGTCATGAAGAGTAAGGGACAGACGAAGAGTGCGTTTCGCTGTAAGATATGTATTGATAAGACATTCACTTCTCCGACGACTCTTATATACCACTATCGCAGTCACGCAGGGGTTAAGCCCTACGAGTGCTCTCTATGTAAGGCCACGTTCACGCGTCAGCACAGTCTCAATTACCACACGTTAATACATCTGAACAAATCCCGATTCGTGTGCGAGGAGTGCGGACGCAATTTCAGACACCCGAGTCATTTCAAGGAACACATGCGAAGACACACCGGAGAGACGCCATACGAGTGCAACGAATGCTTCATTAAGTATGAATTGAAAGCACTTTAATGTCTAATAATTTGTTATTATTTTAATTGCAATTCAATTGATTTGTCGACAGATTTAAGACCAGAAACACATATAAACGGCATTTGCAGACAAAACACGCGAAGATGTTGACCAGTAAAGGCATATTCGACTTACCCAACTCCAACATCCATCTCCGTAAGCCCTGTCCGCCCCGACGCAAATACGGCTTAGGATTTCTGCATCAAAATATCGAAGCCGTCGCCCGGTATGAGAGAGCACAGGAAGAAGTGAACCAAAGTATTAGAGATAACTGTCATCTGATTAACGAAATCGATTCCAATCTTCTGATCAATAATTGTAATCAAAATTACAATTCGAGTGAAAATAATTTCGAAAAACTTCTTCAGGCGGTGGCCATCGCTGAGGACGACGAGAGGGCTGTCATTAAGTGAAGAGAAATGCATTTTATGTCCAAAATTGCGGTTTTTTTAATTGAGAAAATATTTTGCGCACAAAAACTCAATTTATATCATGTCTTGAATTTATATAAATTTATTGCGATTTATATACATATTATTGTAAATAATTTATTCGTCCGTTTGTTATAATAGATATGATTTGATTCAATCGTTTGATTAAAAATAATTTCATTTATTTCTCTTTTATTTCATTGCAAACGTATTGTCGACTTCTCTATATTAAGGTCCGGACTCTACCAGTCATTTGATATAATGACCGGTAAAGTAGTCGACAATTCTTGACAAATATATGCATTGACACAATTGGGGCTAAAATATGGGGTCGAGTGCACAATGAAATGCAATCATTTGCCGCACATTTTTATTATATTTATTCAATGCGTTAGGAAAATGACCCACTGTGCTCAGTGCTCCGGGTCTATTGAATACTATTGCAAGCTTTCAATAACATCGAACAGATCTCCGAATTTAGCCGATGGAGGCATGTATTACAGTATTACTGTATTATTATGATTAGATGAGCAGGATTCATTATTCTAATACAGCCAAGTTAAGAATCGACGCACAGGCTTAAATGAAGCTGGAGCCTACACCTGATGAGAAAATTCAATGAAAATATTTTGGTAGAGCACTTTGGCAAGAATTTTTTCACCGCGGCGAGTTTTTACTGGTGCAGCACCTGTATCAGTGGACTAGCACTGTTTCCTGGACAAAAACCACGAGGGCTATATGAAATTTTAGCAATTCAAAATGATCCTTGCTAAAAATTGTCGAATACATGTATCAGGGTTTTTCTAAAATCGTTGCGTTTTTTCACAGGATGACATTCCAAAATGGCAAAATCGTCAGATTCTAGAGCAAAAAACAAAAGGGATAAATGAACTCTGAGCAATGGAAAATAATCTCGATAAAATAAACTCAAAATTATTTTCAGGATTTTACTTTGATGCTACTGATATTTGTTCAAATTAGATAAAATGAAAGGAATTGTCAGAGTTAGAATTTTTTCGTTCAGAATTTGATGAAATTTCATCCATGAATAACAATGAAAAAATGATGCAGAATCATGCAAAAATTTAATTGAAAAAAAGAAAAGTAAATTGAACAAGGACAAAAACAAGTTTTAACAAAACTTCTAACATGAGATAATTGAAAAATTCTTTCGCCATAATGTTTATACTAATGAATGATAATTAGGAATACAAAAGAAGATGGTTTTGCGCAACTCTATCAACTAAAAAAATTGTTTTGAAAACTTTGATTGAGAATTCGAAATTTTTGCCTGTTGAATACCAAACTTTTCAACTCTGCAAATGAAAGATATACTCACTAGCTTCTAAAATCATTAATCAAAAGTTTGGTATTCAACAGGCAAAAATGTTGAATTCTTAATCAAAGTTTTCAAAACAATTTTTCTAGTTGAAAGAGTTGCGCAAAACCATCTTCTTTTGTATTCCTAATTATCATTCATTAGTATAAACATCGTAACGAAGAAATTTTTCGATTATGTCATGTAACTTTTAAAACTTGTTTCTGTCCTAGGTCAATTTCCTTTTCATTTTTTCAATTAAATTTTTGCATGGTTCTGCAACATTTTTTCATTGTTATTCATGGATAAAATTTCATCAAATTCTTAACGAAAAAATTCTAACTCTGACAAGTCCTTTCAATAGTAATCATGGAAACACGAAATGCACAGCATTCGATTGAAATCGGCATTCAATTCAAATTTATTGTAGTAAAATATTCAAATGCGTGTTGTGCAAATATCAGTAGCATCAAGGTAAAAACCAGAAAACAATTTTGAGTGTTTTTTATTGTGATTATTTCTCATTGGTCAGAGTTCATTTATCTATTGTGGTTTTTGCTCTAGAGCCTGATGAATTTTGTCATTTTGCAAATAAAAAGTAATCCTGTGCAAAAACGCAACGATTTCAGAAAAAACCCTGATACATGTATTCGATAATTTCTAGCAAGGATCATTTTGAATTGCTAAAATTTCATATAACGCTAGTGGTTTTTGCCCTGGAAACAGTGCTAGTTCATTAATATTGTACAGGTGCTGCACCAGTAAAAACTCGCCGCGGTGAAAAAATTCTTGATTAAGTGCTCTACCAAAATATATATTTTCAGTTTTTCTCATCAGGTTTAGGCTCCAGCTTCATTTAACCGTGTCCCTCGTTTTTTCTCTCGACTGAATACACCTCTTTATTAACGAAGCGAAGTTAAAAATGGGCTTATATTTAATTCTGAATTCAAGAATATTGACGACAGGGTATATTTACAAGAGTATTAGGATTCAGTCATATTCGCATTGATATTAATATTAATATTTATGAAAATACTGCCAAAAGTTGTAGAAAGTGTTTGCATTGCGAGTCAAGCAATTGAAGTCGTATTCTATTGTATTGACTGAATGTTTGTTTCAATGTTTATATGCATTGAATTCATATTCAATATCAATATTGGATTCAATTATCGGTTCTTTCCATTCATTTGATGTAAACATTGAATTGATTTCAACCAAAATCCGTTTGAATAGCGATTATAATCAATAGAATGGCAGCCCTTCTGAAGAAGAGAGCGCTCGCAGAGTATGGACAGACATCGACTCAGGTATGCAATGAATCGATACAATGGTTGAGAGGATATGACAACTGTTTGACTGATTGACTGTTTGATTGTCTGATAGGAAGAGACATCACATCCGAAGCACAAAAAGGTTCGTTTGAGCAGAAAGTCAAAGAAAGAAGTGTTGGGTTCAGACGATTCGGCCAATCGATGCCAAACCGGTGTCGAAGAGATAAACCAATTGCTGAACAGAAGTTCGGATCCGACGGTCAATGTCTCCGAACTCTTCAATCTATTCCAAAGAGGAAGTCGTGAATCAATGGATGCAAACACTTGTCAACAGATCTATAAGAAAGTGATGAATAAGATGAACAAAAGTCGGGATCCGATTGTGAAGATGTCGTACATATCGGCCATAAAAGAGTTGTTAATAAACTTCGATTCAGTGGTAGATCTGTTCGGCATTAATGCTATGATTGAAGACTTGCTGTCATTACTCCGGAGCGAGTCTTCGCATATAGTGATCGCAGAACTGCTGAATACTTTGCATAAATTGGACCAAAAGTTCGAAACCAGTTGTGAACACAAACTAAATGTCATGAAAAGCGCTAAACATTTCCTTCAGAACAGTTCCAGTCATCTCGTGAAGAATGAATGCCTTTCCCTTTTGGTAGACTCGGCGCCAATCAATCAGAACTCGACTGAAAGCGCATCCGATTTGAGTCACATTCAGGTCGAGTGCATTGCAATCATTAAACTATTGCGTGATTTCAGTCACTATCACGACTCCAGAGTTCGGTCGACGGCTTTGTCTTCAATTGTGAGTTCATTTCGATTGCAATATATTTTTCTCTTATGTTTCAAGTCTTCAATCAATAGCTAAGACTTCACGAAAGAGGCGTTAAATTAGATATAAGTCTTTACAGCGAGTTCTGTGAACTACTCAACGATGACTACGAATGCGCCCGAATTATGGCCATTAAACTGCTTCTGGTTGTCAGTCAGCACTACGGGGACTGGTATGACATTTACTCATTTGTTTTGATGATTCGGTTCTACCATTGAATCGCAATTCAGTTTAGTTTGTGTTAACGACGGCGACGAACAAATCCGATTAGCGGACGACGCCTTCGCTAAAGTCTGTTCAATGATTAACGACCCGTCCATGAATGTGAGGGCAGAGTCGGCTCTACTTCTGGTTAGTATTGTCTCAAATATTTTATTCGAATTGTTTTGATTATCACTAATAAAAAAATGTGCTTTACGTGAGTTTAGGGCCGATTCACTCACATTAGTCCTAACTTTTTGGAGCAGACGTTAGACAAGAAACTAATGTCGAACTTAAGGGTATTTTAACTGTTATTCACACGAAATGATTGATTGCTTACAAATAATCGATGCCTTCAATAGAAAAAGAAATCGGCGCACGAGAGGCATCGGGAGACCTATGAGGGCGGGGAGTGGTCTAGCGGCCAGAAGTGGGCCGACGACGCGCCGCACGAAGAAGTGTGCCCGGACACAGTGAACCTGATGAACATCGGCGCCTGCGGGGCATTCATTCATGGGCTCGAAGACGAGTTCTTCGGTAAATACGGGTTAAGTGAATACCAATAGAATAATAATTGACTTCATCTGAACAGAGGTGCGAATGGCAACACTCGAATCCCTGAGCCAATTGGCACAACTGTTCCCAAACTTCGCTAACCAGGCCTTAGATTTTTTGGTCGATATGTTCAACGACGAGATCGAAGACATTCGACTCAAAGCTATTCAATGCTTAACTCAAATAAGTCGCGAGAATATAGTCCTTCGCGAGGATCAGATCGACATAATATTAGCCGTTTTGGAGGACTTCTCGATTGACATTCGCGAAGGACTGCACGCAATGCTCGGCAACTGTAAGCTCTCGTCGAAGACTGCGCTCAAGACATGTGTTGTTAATCTGTTGGAGAATCTGAAGCGCTATCCGCACGACAAGCAATCGATTTGGGAGTGCTTTAAGAAACTCGGATCAAATCATCCCTATCTGACTCTACCACTCGTTCCCGATCTTTTGGGAATTCACCCGTTCCTCGATTTACCCGAAACTTCTCTCGAAGACAACGGCTGTAAGTATTGTCTAATATTTAGTCAATTGATTGAAGTCTTGACTCAAACCTAAAACAATCGAATGCTTCAGACGTTGCGATTCTGATCCTTGTGTTCAATGCGGCCAAAGAGTGTACAACAATGGCCTCACTGTTCGAAAAGCATACGTTAAGGCATTACTTCTATCTGAGGGACACTTATCCGGCATTAGTACCTCATCTGCCGATTCTTTGCACCGATTCGGACCAAATGAGTGACAATTCTCTTGTCATCGAAGGTCAGTCCAGATCGCATGCATTCCTTATCGGAATATTCCAAAGGGTTCGCAATGTTATGTCACTCGAGAGCGCTTCCAATCAGATCCAGTCGGCAATACTCGACCATTCAGTTCGGTTAGGATTGGAATTCATTTAAACTTTTATTGAAATCCAATTATAATATAATATCTTTTATACGACTCAGAGATCTGCACCAATTAGGCGAAGTCCAGCCCACTCTGTCGGCCGCCTCCAGGTTTCTGTGCACATACCTCCAGTGCCAGACATCGCTAAGAAAAGTAGTTTTTGTTATAATTGAATCGAAAAGCTCTTAATGTTTATATCGATTGTCAGATACTGTCGAACAACAATTGGATCAATACTTTCCTATTGTCTGCACTGCAGTCGAGTTCGTTTCGCGCGTCTATACAACAAGTATTGAAACATTAATTGCAATGAAATATATTTCTAACAAAATATTAACAATAATTGTATAGCTATTGAGTTCGACCTTCTGTTTGGTCAACCGCTTCCATGGCTTACATCCAATTCAATTGGTTTGTATACAACAGACTCGACTCAAAGCAATGGCTCTCCAACTGATAGCCATAATTCACGGAAGCAATGCGTCGGCACTCGCACTGTCCGATGCCTTCATCTCTGAAATTGAATACTTAGAGAAACTGTTGACCGAAAACAACTTAAGCGCCGATACATTGACCGCCAAAATGATGAAAGAAATCAATTTATTAGATGAGCCCAAACCTGGAACTGTCGCCCGAGTATTGAAACCACTGTTCCTCTCGAGTTCTGCTTCGCTGATCACAGATTTGGTACGACTTTGAGACCAAATATAATAAATAGTTATTTAACTCGAATTCGATTACATTATAGGATATAATGCTAAACGAAAACACATTTTCCCATTTGGTTGGACTCCGTATGACTTGTGCGACAATCAATGAGCCGACCGGCAAATCGGACACTCCTATTAAGTTCACGGCCGGCCTTATAGTAGGCCTGCCTTTCGATGCGATCATCGAAAACGTTTGTGACATTAGAACCGTTAGAATTAAAGTAAGTATTCATTGAATTAATAATACATTGAATCGATATAACCCACAGTTCACACACAACCCAACCATCTGTTTGTCCCCAAACACTGTTTCTCTGATTATTTTCAAACACTTTATAATCGATATTCAGATCCAATACCCGGACCAACAAATACAAGTGGTTTTGCCAAAAGTGACTGATTTTCGACTCATTGAGTCATCAAAAGAGCCGAATGTAAGCAAATATCGATTGTTTACGACTGTCTATCTGTCGCACGGGGTTTGGGCCGAGTCCTGTCCCGTAGACATCGGGCTTATGCTTGACTTCAGAGACACCTCTTCTACGACTTTGACTTCTACTCAGACATGGATTTCTTCGACCACTAAAGGCAGTGGCATTAAGAGCACCAAATCGGAGGACAGTCTGGTCATCGACGTATGCAAACCGGTTCGCATATATCTGGCGCCGAAAGCAGCGAAAAAACTCGTCATTTAATCATAAAATTCGAAATCAATTAAACATTTATTTACAGAACAAATAAAAATCATTTTTAGATTTAATTTATGAATAAATTATTGAAAAAACTCTAAAATCTTTCGGCGATTTTGATGGCGAGTCGACAGCCATTGGATATGACGTTATATAAGACATCGAAAGCGAACGCATTCTTGGCCTCGAACTCAAGTCCGGTCTCGTAATGATGTTGTTCTTCGTCTCTGCACTGTCTGATCGTTTGGATGAGCTCCTGGTGTTCGAGCAGATCGTCGGCAATCAGTTCTCGCAATTGGTTGTCGTAATGCTTGGAAATGACGTCCTCTACGGCCACAGTGCAGGCCATGGCTGCCTTCGGGCCCATCAGCGCAGTCATGGCTCCCAACCCGAATCCGGCGACACTCCAGAGCGGCTCCAAAAGACTTTTACTGACTCTGTGTTTGACAACCAATTTCTCGAATTGTCTCAAATGGTGTTTCTCCTGATCCCACATCTCTTGGATGACCGGACTGTGCTTCGGGTCGTTCCTCAATACAGTCATTTGACCCCAATATATGCGGTCAGCGGCCAACTCACCCGAATGGTTCACTCGTATCATTCGGTCGTATAGTTGTTGTCGTCTTCGCCACAAATATTTGGAGCAGTTATTCATTTTTGACATTAATTATACAAATATTTAATATTTAAACAAAACTTTGAATAAAACGTAAACAACTTTTTGTTTATAAAATGCGAAACGAAGTGCGTCTGCGCTCGCATTGGACTCGCATTGGACTCAACTCATCACCACTTTTGACAGTCTTTTGACATTCAATTGGAGTCGACTTCAAGAAGGCTTTGACTCAAGTAATAGCAGATCAGACGACTTGGGGTCAAATCC
The DNA here is from genome assembly GCA_034693305.1 of Eueremaeus valkanovi. NCBI lineage: Eukaryota > Metazoa > Arthropoda > Arachnida > Sarcoptiformes > Eremaeidae > Eueremaeus > Eueremaeus valkanovi. The sequence goes on from JAQIWA010000657.1 coordinate 12,125, forward strand.
GGGTCATATGAAAAGAGATCAAAAACAAATGAACGCTAAGAATGTGTTCAGAAAATGAGGTCAAATGAGTGTCCAATCTATAGATATTGTCGATCAAAGGGATCAACAGTTTTGAAACTCTTAAGACTTTATAATAAAATATTGAATCGATTTCTAGAAAATAATGATTTGAATACTAATTAAAGTATAATATTTCAGAAACACATGAAATGTAGAGAAAAAGAAAGGAATTGAGAAAAAAATGAATTTATTAGAAAATAAGTACAAAAACTAAAGCATTAATCGGAAGGAATAATAAGTATTTGATTTCATTTTTATTTCTTTTATTTAATTAATTGAATGAAAATTCTGTTCAAATGATTATCGAAAGGAAGTAATCAATGAATCCATGAATTGATGCGAAAACATATGAAACTAATGGTCAGGTTCTGCGTCTTCGAACTGTCCGATCACTTCCATCGGCTCTTCTGAGTCTCCGTTCGCGAAATTATCATCCGTTGGATTGGATGGCAATCCACGCGAGTCTTCAGCGGCGGCCACGTCGTAGACATTACCCCTGAGTCGAGCCGTGTCTCTGCTCTCCGATTCGTCGGCGTCTTCATAGATATCCTCCTCGTCTTCGATGTCCTCCTCTTCTTCATCAGAGACCGAGTCATTAGGATCGGGATGTAATGCCTGGCACTCCGACATAGTCTTAAACATGACCTCGAGATGAGTTCTGTCGTCCGGAACGAATCGAATCTCATTATTACGCGAATCGCTTCCGTCGGCTGAAACACAGAATCATTTGATTTGAAATAAACTCTAATTTTATATAAACTCTCAAAATATTAATTCTTTTATTCGATAGAAATAAAGCCAATATTTGTCAACAAAAAACTTTTAAAGTCAACCAAACTTTTATCAACTTTTATACAATTAGTCATCAGTTCTAAAAAGTTATGAAAACTTCTAAATCATATCAACACTAATAGTAATAATAATAATAATAATAGAATTCTTATATAAATTGTAATAAAATTTCTTTTTATTAATGACTCAATGCTTTCAATGCTTTCATAAAAACTAAATGTGTTTTAAATGTATTTAATATTTGATTCGATTAATGAAATGAAAGCGAAATAAAACTCAAAGAAAATGAAAAAATCAAACAAAACGTAAAATCATTTTTCCTAACGATTAGAGCGAATGTAATGATTAGTCGATCGAAAGGAGGCGTCAATTATTGAATTTGGATGAAGAAGAAGGCGAGGCGTCCGACGTCTTGGCCAGCGGTCGGGCCAAGCGGTCGGCCGATGAGTTCATGAACTCAGTGGTGAACTCGTTTGCGTCCATTTTCAATATATAGGGTATAATACTCTCGATCTGAACCGATCCGATCAGACCGGAGAAGAAGAGCTCTTCCGTAATGGTTGGCAGTAAAGAGCGGAGCGGAAGGAGTCGTAGGATTAGTTTCGCGAACCGATCACTGGCCTCATCCACCGAATTGGATGTTTCGTTGATATAAAGCCTGAGTTCGCGGACAGACTTGTCCTGAAATTTCTCGATTTGTCTGCTATTCCTCATGAGTCCAATGCCCGCGTTCTCCGGCCCGAAGAGCACAATAGCCTTAAGGTATGCGTACTCTCGATCGTCGACACAAAGCTTTTGGAACGAATTGACGAAGTCTTGTAGTTTGCAGATGTGGTCCGTCACCTGTTTGACCCTCTGGAGCGACAGCTTGTCCTGTTGTAGAGTCGTTTGCAAATGCGTTATAATCGCAGACAAAATGGTCGCCAAAGACATCACTTGCGAAGTCTGCGCCAGTCCTAACACAAACAGCTGACACCAACAGCCCCTCACGAGTGACGTCTGGACGTCGATTGACATCAACTGAAATGCAGGTATGGATTGCGCCCAATGGACAGATAGGAAGAGTAGTCGCGACGCGGACTCACATATGTATTGCAGGGATAGAAACGAAGCGCCGGCTATGGGAGGGGTCAGGTTGAAGATGAAGTGCTGTTCCGTAAGCAGTGGGCCATCGATTTCAAACAGGTCTTCGTTCTCACTGTTCTGACCGCACACGGCATCCATTGCACCGAAAAGGAAAGCCGTCTGTTCTGAACCCGACTTAGACCCGGAGGCTATTTTGGCCATTATATCGAACGCCGCTTTCGATATCATTAGGTTTTGTCGATCAGTCGCACTGTTAGTCTCTTTCGAAGTTTGCTTATCATAAGTTGCTTCGCTGTTAGCACCGGTATCATCAACACTACGAACTAATTTGTTAATGTCTTGTCTCTCGTGAGCACTGTTGGCATTAATGGCTGCGACGGCCACGTGTTTGAGCGCCATTAGGTTTGAGACCACGTTAGCCAAAGTACTTAAGTCTCCGTTGGTTTTGGAGTTGTGGCCAGAGTTGGCGCCACTGGCCGTCGCCTCGATTATAGACATTGCTGTTTGGTTTTCGAATATATTCGACATATCAGTGCCACTGCGCGGGAGGATTGGGCGCTGAGATGATGGGGCGGTAGTTGTTGTGAGTGCGAACGCACGGGAGGACAACGATTGGGTCGAATTAGCTGCCGCTGCCATCACTGCTTGGATAGCACTGGCACTGCCTTCCAGGGACAGAGGCTTGCGCTCGGGCTGGCAGTGATCGGCTCTCATTCCCATTTGCAGACACTTCTGGAGTCGACAGAACTGACACCGATTTCGGTGGTGTTTAGTCACTTCGCAGTCCTGGTTCGCGCGGCACACGTAGTTCAGTTGTTTGCGGACACTCCGCTTGAAGAAACCCTTACAGCCCTCACATGAGATGGCGCCGTAATGACGACCCGACGCCTTGTCTCCACACACAACACAGAACTCAATGGTCTTCTTCTCGACCGAACCGGACAGTAGTGCTGATGAGTGAAGGCTTGCATTAGAAAATGATATCCTAGAGCTTGATGTGGGTGGGGGTGAGTCCTCCCGGTTCTCACAGTCTTCAGGACTTCTGCCGATCCATTCGGAGCCGGAATTATCGGCTGAGTTCTCATAATCTAAACCCATGGCGACGATAGCACTGGGAGATGTCGGCACACTTATGAACTCCGTTTCGGGTTCGCCAACACTATTGTCGCCACCACTGGAAGGACTGTCGGGTTCGCACTTAATCGTCAGATTTGTTCCGCAAGTGTCCGCTTCGGGCGGTTTGTTAACCATATCGTTGTTGTGGATGAGGTAATGGAGTTTGGATGTCATCACAGGACCGGTGGTCCCATTGAACGACTCAGTCGTATTGAAAAGCGAACTCTTGGTCAACAATAAGGGGTTTATTGAATCAAATTTTGACGAATTATTTCTTAACCACATATGAAGTGAATTGAATTGCAATAATAGTATTGGAGTTGCGATTGCAATGTCGGGAACAGTAGTACAGAAATGACACTCAGTTTTGGTCGAGAAATAACACAGAAGGCATCGATTGCTTCGACAATATCTCAAATATATTAATCTTTATATTAAATATTAATTCAAATATTATTAAAAAAGTTGTAATTTATTCACAAATTGACACAAAAATGCAAACACTGTTGAAATCGTTGTGCAATTCGTTAGGTATTAACTACTGTACTGACCAGTCATTCAAAGAGGCGTCAGAAGAGAGAAAGAGAACAAACAGTGGATTAGAGAGTGATTTAAACAAAACAAATGAAAACATATTATTATTATTCAATAGAAACCAATACCGAAGTCCTTCTGAATTATTTCCCCATCAAATCACACAAACATTTCTTATCAATACTATTGATATGAATACTAATTATTTATAATAATATTTAAATTATCCAAAATATTAATACAATTAAAGGCAAAAAAGTTGACAAAAGTTTGTTTATATAACTTAGAAATCCCTTCAACTGATTGGCGATTCTGTTCGACCGTATGTTAGACTAAATAAGAGACAATGGAGTGAAGACTCACCCGATTCAGTGTCGCTACAGTTGGGATCCTCGACCATAAGGTACAGACATTCGGAACTAAAGTTTGTTAAGTCTCTGGAAATGGCGTGAAGTGATATCATCGGGTATTGCAATGAGAATCCCTGTCCGTTGTCTGTAAGCCACGAGAGACTGTGTTTTGGAGGCAATCATTCAATTAATACAATTAATACAATCGCACAATCATTACAATCATTGTATGGCATATGACATAAGGACAGACAGGAAGGGCATTGTCTATGACTTTAACTATAATTTGTTCATTCGATGGTTCGGTTGTCTCTAAACTATAAACTCTATAACAGTATAACTGAATGTATGACTGAATGGATGCGTGAATGCAGTGAATGAACACATAATCCAATTGAATGCAAAGTTGGCCTCAATTTCGATATTAATACTAATTATTAAAAAATGAGTCACTTTTGCACTTTTGCTTTCCTTTTACGATAAACTGTTTGTGCGTTTCATAACAAGACCTGAGGAAAGAGTGTATGCCTTCTATGCCTTCCACTCAACCACTGGTTTACAAGAGTTAAACCAAATTCATATTCAGTTTTATTGTTGACTCGTTTCCAGTCAGGAATGGGGTCGAGATCTCAGTCTTTCGAGTTTATTGCCAATTGAGTGCCTGTGCCCTCCAATGGCTCACTGCTGGCAATGCCATGCCTTCAAACCACTGAACATCAATTCAATTCAATTCAAGCCTTAATTCAATTCAATTAAATATTTTTATAATATTTTCCAAAATTTCATTAAAAGACTCCAAGAGTTGAGTCAATTGACTGCAATAGAGGTCAGAGTTCACAATAGATATTAGTCTACAATAATGGGGTCACTCTATGGACACCCTCTACGGGCAGGACATGTATGGGAACAGTTGTGTCTGTTGTGTCGACAGTTGGACATCGAATCCAAGGATTGAAACGAATGGCAAAACATTAGAACAGATTTGAATGAATGGCTAAACAAATACCAGTTTCTGGCGATAATGAGAGATCCCTTTCCTAGACCTGTGTTGTCGTTGTTGACGAAAGCGCTTGTGTTCTGTTCCCGATGTCTCACGTCTTCATCGTTTGGCTCCGCTATTGCTGTCAACGACACTAACATTTCGTCGATATTTCTCTTCGGTTTGGACTTTGATTTCGATTTGAAGTCAACTTTCAATTGAAAACAGATTTCAAATCAATTGATTGAACGCCAACTCAATTATATTTAATTACTGGATATTCACTGCTAATATCAATACAGTATTACTAATACTATTAACACTATTAATAGTAATAATAATAATAATAATAATTAATTGTTTATATGATATACTGATTATATGAATGAATGTCTACTAAAATGGAGTTAAGTTGAGAACAGTTTCAGACTTTCAGAGCCAAAGCCACAGCGAATGCAGAGCGAAGTGAACTGCACTGAAGTGTGAGCTCTAGTCAGCTATAGTCAGCTCTAGTCAGTGAGCGCTGTCTCGACTCCAACACTGATATTGCGACGCATTTCGAGTAATGTATTAATAAATTAAACCCAAATAATGGGTGAATCGTATGGACTAACCTATAGCTGTGCTGACCCTCTATGTGCTGAGAGGGCGGGTCATTGGAGGTGACGTCGACAGGCCGTCAGGTCATTGCCCGCCGCAGGCAGTGAGCAGTTATTAGTGAGCGCTCGAGTGCTCTCTTACGGCGTGTCTCTACGTATGGCTCAGCCTCTCAACTGTGCCAATGCCAGTGCCAGTGCCAGTGCCAGTGCCAGCACAGGAGCAAAGGATTGGAGGTTTGGGCCAAAGGAGTGCAAAGTCGAGTCAACTCACTCTCTGAACTCAACTAAACTGAATGTCTGAATGAGTGAACTCGAGAGCAGAGTCTTTGCGAACTCAATAGCATTAGTGCAGCGATAATAGCATTAACTCATAGCATGTCATACGAGTCAACAGAGTTCACGAGTTTAGGACTCAGAGTCAGAGTCAGTCCTCAGCAGCACTTGAACGCCACTTCACTCGCACTGTACGGCAGACCCAATACTACTCAATACAGTTACAGTACTACTGGTAGTTCGCAAGTCATACGACTATAGCATTAAAGTTCATTGCCTTTGAATAACCTTTGAATTTGAGGTTTCAGTTGCTCTGCAGAAGAGGTTTACCTTAATTGCCAACAATTTGTGTTCATATCAACTGATTCTTATATTAAGCCAAACACATGTCCGACACAACCATTAACTTCAATCCAATTCTATTGACTCTTGCATTCAATTCTGTTATGTTTTATGACTTCAATCATTGCATAGAATTTCTTATTCTTCACATTAGATCGCAATTAAAGTTTCTTTAATATCAAATACATATTATTTTTTGGATAGCATTCAACAAATTACAGGTCTTTTTGAATGAGAAAAAAATAGCAATTATTTTAATGACTTTCAATCTCTTATGCATTCCATGAAAATTCTTTAAGATTTTTAATCAAATATAATATATTTGAATGAAATGTATTTTTAAAGTCAATAATTAGTTTGAAATAAAAACGTATTAAAAGTCGCATTGGTTTTGGTTTTGGTTTTGGTTTCACTTCAATATTAATATTGATATTAAATAATAATAAATTCAATGTTTAATTGCAACAACACTTAGAGCTATGAAAATAAAAACAATTCTCTAACAGAATATTTCGCAACAAAAATGATCTGTAAATTGAATATAAAATAAATGATTAAAAATCAATTTGAATGCCATTAATCGGAGGAAAACTTTTTAATGATTTTTATTATATCTATTGAATTCATCAAATGAATCAAATGCTAACGAATAAAGTTTAAATGATCCGGACTATAATTATACGGTAATACTGTACTGGTTTGGGTCAATACAATGTCAGGCAGATTCACATGGGTTAGAATTGCGAATGGTTGTAAAAAGCGACCGGAGCATCACAAGTTCTAACAGAATTGCATAACTGCACTGCACTGTACTGTATATAGGGTTGGGCGATTTTGGAAAAAAATTTTTGCTCATGTATTATACGTGTATAATACATGTACATTATATATAATACATGTATTTTCATTTTGAATGGGAATTTTTTTTATTCAATATTTGAGTTAATACAGTAATAAGAATAGTAATAAGCAAATTATAAGATTATTCCTAGAGCATTTCTAAATCCATTTCATCGTTTTCAGATTCATTTTAACTATATCTAAATATAAAACAAAATTAAAACAGTATTACTTTAACCCCGCTTTCTATAACTGAAATATTAATTAAAGATACATTCTATTTTATTGTTCGCATTCAATTAAAAATAATCCCAACAATACGATCTCGGCTTAAATTCACTCACTTTTAAAAATAATCAAAAATTTTATTCAAAATAAATTTTATTTTAAAAAATACAACGTTTTTGTGAAGTTTCAGCATTATTTCTACTAGGTGGCGCTGCATTCAGTTCTTCAGCAAAATATCAGTGAAGTATTATACACGTATAATACTCGAATAATACATGACGTATTATACGTCTCATGTATCCAACCCAACCCTAACTGTATATGAACTCATAATTTATACTGTATTTCATTCATATGCTGTAATCAGCTATAACTGTCATACAGTACAGTACGAGTGCTGTCCAAACGAAAAGGTTAAGTCGAAAGTTACAACTGAACAGGAATGACCCGCATCCTATTTATCATAACATTACTTAACTGTTAACAAAGCAATTCTGTTTTACTCTGACATTTATGCGGCACAAGTACTCTATAAAAAATCAGACGTCATTCGACATAAGGCACTCTTATATAATATGACCTCAGGTTTGACCCATTTGTGGCAATGCATGACTCCATTCATATTCATGTCAGTTAAATAAGCAGATGTGCGGGAGTGGGCTATGTTTCGCATATTGTATTTTTAAAAACTCATTTGCAACTACCTAGAGCCTTTATCTAACTCACCTAGAATAAATACGGTATATTTGAGCTTGTTAAAACTACTACCGTATAACTACTTTTTACACATTGGCATAAAAGTGATTTAATTTAATTTATTATTTTATAAAATTAAGTAATAAATAAGTATCAATAAATTGACAATAAATCCTTCTTTTTGCCCTTGCTAATTGATAATTGATAAGTTGCTGCTAAAAAGTTCAATTAAATCTTTTGACTTAAGAGTCGACTTCAGAATAAACTTTTTTATGTTTATTTGTTTTGCATAAATGTTTACCTTTTATTTTAAAAGGTTGAAATTTAACCCTGGGTTAAACTAATGGATTAACCCAGTTATATAGTCTATCTCTAAAGTCTAAACTAAACCGGGTATTCCATTTATGAGTACAGTATATCTAAACCGGATTTATTTCAAGGATTGTTTTCATTCAAATTAAGCATTTCATTGAATTAATTGATAGAAACGAAAAACATTTGTATTTAATGTTTGATTGAATTTATATACAATTAATGTTTGAATGTTTCGATTCTAAAGCCATTACTGATTAATCCAATTACAGTATTATTGTTTGACTACAAATAAGTTAAAGTTTTCATTCATTTGTCTGACAGTCTGTGCAAGTCATGCGCAAATCGGATGCAAACATGCATTCAAGTGAAACACTTGCATAACATACCGAAGAACTGACAATTCAATTGACTTTTCATTGATTTATGGATAAAATTAATTGAATTAATGGCAAAATGACTGTAAAATCGTTGATATATTGATAATAGACTAAGATTAGAGCCAATGCACAAGAGATGTGGCCATACATTATCCGACTTAACACGAGAGCACTTCTGATTCTGATACTCATATTCAGTGCAATTCTGATCTTCTGGTACTACTTGTTGTTCGCATCCAAAGACCACTTATTGTCTAATTCAGTACTCAGTCTCACAAATGTTGATTTGAAAACATTATTAATAGGTTTGCCATTCATTTCATTGAATAGTTGTATAGAATATAATTTTGCTCCCATTCCTGTCATTGCTCTCATAGCCAGTGTCATCGCATCGGTTCGCGGCGGACAAGAAGTGGTTAGAGTTCGCAAAAGTAATGGTTTGAACCAAAAAAGTAAAGGAAAGACAAGAGAAGGAGTCGACGATGTCTTGACCCAAGGTTTGTGCACCTGTGGGGGGGGCAGAGGGACAGAGGGCGACAGTGCCGGAGCACAACCACTGTATTGCTATGGATATGAATAGTTGAGTCAAAAGTCGGTTAAAAACAATATTAAATCTTATTTTCAAAAAGTTTAGAAAAGCACCCAATTATCCAATTGTCTGCTCACAAGTCAGAGCACTTCCAAACAATATTTCTCATTGATTCCGAGCCATGGGATAGACTCCTCCGATACGAACTCCCATTCCTCACATCAAACTAACGATTACCAATCAATTAGTATAAGATAGCTATCATTTGCAGGTGACCTCTCATCGCACCGGGTTATGGTTCACGCCTTGTCCGCCACCTTTCCTGGTCTGAGACTCATATCAGAAGAACATTCTTCAGTCGAAGACAACAATAATATAGAAATAATTCCGATTCATGTGAGCGACGAACTGCTTAACGATGACATGTATTCCAAACTGCCCTTAGGTTTGGACATACCTTTGGGGGAACTGACGGTTTGGATCGACCCGTTGGACGCGACAAAAGAATACTCGGAAGGCCTGACTCAATACGTGACTACAATGGTTTGCATCGCCAGAAATGGCGAACCGATAATCGGTGTGATTCACAAACCATTCAGTTCTGAAACTTATTGGGCCTGGAGTGGGAATGGTATGTCTGATAATATATTAACTGCGCTCAACAGTCGTAAGAAGAGTGAGAAGACATTCCGTGCAATCGTTTCGCGCTCTCACTCCGGAAATGTCCGCAAAATTATCAATTCGTCGCTCAGTAGTGAACACAAAGACATTGAAGTGATTCCGGCCGCGGGTTCGGGCTATAAGACAATAGAACTGATTGAGGGCAGGGCTGACGCTTATATTCACATAACTCTGATCAAGAAATGGGATATTTGTGCTCCGAATGCAATCCTGAACTCAATAAGTAACGCAAAACTGACGACAATTAATGGACAGACAATTAAATACGGATTCGAAGACGAAGTGACGAATGAAAACGGATTGTTAGCCACAGTTAGTGGAGATCACGAGAAACTGTTGACTCTGTTTAAGAACACTAAGCAATGACACAATCGTTTACTACAATCGATAGTCTTTTGTTTGTTTTGTAAATACATTTGATTTCAGTTTAGTTCTACACAAATATTAATTTCAATCATCGATTCATTACTGAATTTAAGGCTAATTCAAACAGTTTTCGAGTTAGGAATGCATTCAATCATTTGGATAGAAATCGGAACAAATTCTCTACAATTCTGTACATTATTTAACGATTCAATGATTTTCAGCCAAATATACAAAAAAATAATGAATTAATGATTAATTGAAATAATTGTAAAACCAGTCAAACGAATGATAGAACGAAATATCAAATAAAGTCTATTCAATCATAAATAATGTTGTCGTCGGAGTGATGGCAATGGGAGAGGAGGTGTTGGCCAGAGTGGCAGTCGATGCGATCAACGGATTGATCTGAGGTCTAATGTTTAATTGAATGCCTTTCCGTTTGTTCTCTGCGGCCAAATGTCTCTTAACGTGTTTAGTCAAGTGATCGCTTCTCATGAACCGGCGCTCACATATGGAACAGACAAACCTCTTCTCACCCGTATGGGTGCGCTTATGGCGGGACAACTCATCCGAGCGGGAGAACTGTCGACCGCATGACTCCCACAGACAGACGAATGGTTTCTCTCCTATAAAGCGAACAAACAGTTTGAGTCAATTTGTGTATTAATTATTTTATAAATATTTAAATCTAAATATAACGCAATTGTAAGCACCGGTATGTGTGCGGATGTGAGCCTTCAAGTGAGAACTCTTGTAATACGTTTTTGTGCAGTTCTCATAATCGCACTGATAGGTCCGTCTCCTGTCGAGTGCAGGCTTTTTAATACAATTTGATGCAACGATTGATGGAAACGGAGTCAATGGTGTGGCGAATGTGGGAACAGTTGACGTAAGAAAGTATTGCTGACCACTTCGGTTCATCCCCGGCCCGCTTGTGCATATCGGTTGGGCTGATGTTACCACTAGTTGTACGATTCCAGGAGGGATTGGTATGACTGTAGTGTTGGGCTGACTATTAGATGGAGAGGCGATGGAGGCCAGAAAGAGAGTGTGCGGTGGCTTAGGTATCAATGGAGTGCTGTTTGTACTGCCAATGGGAACATATGTCGATGTCTTCTCTGAAGCCGGTCTTAACTGTGAGTATAACGGCTTTTGAGGGAAAGTCTTAATGGGTTTTGTGCGACAATTATTGGCTATAATTGAAGACCGCTTTTGATTCAAATCATTAGATTCGGAAGAACTGCAGAATTTCTTTTTGGGGTTTTGAAGAGGAGGTGCTCTCATTATAACTGGAACCGGCATTGAAGTAGGGCCGGTGCAGTTCGGTGTCAGGGGTGGGGTTGGGGTCAATAAGAGCTGAATAAAGAAAATGAATTGAAAATTAAATAATTGAAAGAATAAGAGCTTTGGTTGGAATGAGAGAGAAGAGAGAGAATACAAACCCGGGCTAACTCTGAGCTACTGTTCTTAACATTAGAACTGGTTTTCTCATTGATATCGGATAAAAGGGAACTGTCGTCTGTGGTATTGGCGTCGAACTCATCTTCCGATTGTGGAGGAGTTCCCAAATTATCTGTGACTAAAGGGGAGGAATGCGACCAACACTTGGAAGGACTCGATTTGGCGGACTGTCGGCCAATCGATAGAAGTGTTTCTACGGCTTCGTTCAAATCTTTGCTGCATTTGTCGAGACATGATTTCGAGTCGTTTCTGCCGTTTATGTCGTTTATGTCCTGTAATTAAAATTTACGGAAAGGGAAGACCTTTAGAAACATTTGCTTTAAAAGTATAGAAAAACTAATTTTTGTAGCGAAGTCTCAAAAGCGAAGTATTTTTCACAAAACAAGTAATATTTGAAAACATGTTTAGAATATCGTCTAAAATAAATGAATCGATTTATTCATCATTTTATTGGAATTTTACTTAAAAATAGTGAACAGTTATACTGTAATAGAGGAATGTTATTGAATGTGAGAACACATACTGTACTGTAGGGGCGAATAGAGTACAAGGAATTAATGATTTGCGATAACCTAATCACAAACTCTGATAAGTTATCAGTGATAACTTTCTCGTGACTTACAGAACAGTAATCGCAATACGATTTCAATTACTGTATTCAAGCATTTCTTCGTAACTCTAGTAATAGTAATAAATTTTATTGTATTTTCAAAAAACAAGTATTTATTGCGATTTCACATCAATTTATACCAATTTTTACTCGATTTGACCCAGACTTGAAAGTGTCAATCAATCAATAGTTTGAAAAACCAATAAATATATAATTAAGTATACAAACCGTCAGAATGTATGAGATCTGTCCGATTCAATACAAACCACTGTCCACTCCAGCAGTGATGGACTCATAGAATAGTTAATCATTTAATGATTTAATAATAATTAATAAATAAGTAGTAATAAAGTTAAGGATAAAAACGTATAGATTGAGTGCAAAGTCATTTTGAACTCAACAATCATTTTATTTGCAATCAATTGGTTTCGTATAAACTTATAACTAAATTAAGGCTAAAATTAATTAATAAATAGTATTATTAATAATAAATATATTAAACATTAGATAAGACCTAAAAATCGCTGTAAAAAAAGGGAAAAATAAAATAAAGAGAAAAAACAATTCATTATTTGAATGAATATTAGAAATAATGTCTGAAAAACACTTCAAATGGTTTTGAATTTAAATTAAACGACAAATTCGTAGTGAAATTGTCGGCAAAATTGAATGAATGCTTAATTGTGTTCATTCAGTCAATACTCACATAATTAGGACTTGTATTGGGACTGAGAGCAGGACTTTGAGGCGGACTGTACTGACACTCGCTGTCGGTCTGACAGTCGATACAATCAATACAATCGTTACGTTTGTTCGGACTTTTGCTATCGGTTTCACTCATTTTCACATTCAATATAAGTTAAGTTCAATTGAATTGATTTCTATTAATTATATTCAGTTCTATACTAACAATGAATATATTTCTAATAATATCTGAATTTATTTCTAATTTCAATCTTATATTCTTTGCTCTTATTTTGCTTTCAATTCATTTATTTTCCTTTCATTTAATTATTTTCTCTTTTAATTCGTATTTATATTTAAATACTTTTATATAAACTGCGAATACTTTTAATTATAATTAATTTCATATATAATTGAATAATAAATTGAATAATAGTTTAATTCTTCTAATGTTTGACTCAAATCATTAAATCATTAAAAATAGAGTAAAAGTTGGCTTAAGAGCAATCGTTTCCTTATATTCACTCTCTTTTCGCCCAACGATTCCAATCTAAAGGGTGTGTCAGTTGTCAAGAGAGTCACATCTCTTACGACAACCAATCAGACGCTAATCCGCTTTCAATACCACTATAACTAAGCGTTAACTCAATATTGCCTTTAAATATGTTTTAAATAATTTTCGCTACAATTGTGTCGACCATTAGATTGAGTTATCCATTGGATTCTTGTCTTCAGTCAACGCTATTATTAGTTTTGTGTCATTTCTAAGCATTTGATTGGTTGCAATCGATTGACGTCAATAGCGAACATGTGATCATCACATGAGAGATAGGATGGCATTCACGTGAGAGACCAACTCATCTCAAGTGTAATCAGTGACCAGGATTGTTTTTGAAGAGTCATACTTTCATACCAGAGCTTATCACTGTTCCACAAACAGTAGTACTGTACCCACTGTACCCATGCAACTTACCAATGTGTACAGTACTCACCCAGTTACAGTGGGCTATATGAACATGGTACATATTCAATTATATAAACAATCATGTTCAATGACCATGCTCATCCTATAGACAATCATAACAATTCAAACCTGTTACAAAGACAAGCTGACCCAGGACCATCTGGCCCTATCCCGGCACAAGTGCGAGCCTGTCTGCTCTCCTAAAGCATTCGGATCTTTGTTTTTAATCTCAATTTCTATTCAGAACTGAATTTTCAAAACAAATATATTTATCAAACTTTATATTAATATATACTGTAATATAAAAGCTCTTCATTCGAGTCAAACATATAAGCAATGAATGGCTAATAATTGGGATTATATGACAATAATATACGAATACTTCGATATTGCGTTCGTTCACGAGTTCAATATGTTCTCACTATTCGATCCAATTTTCAAATAACTTGCAGGTTATGCTTCTCTAACTTAACCTAGGGTGCTCCCAGGGTGAACCTGCAAATAAAGCAGTGAATTTCAATACAATTCGATTGATTTAAGAACATTTTTCTCTTTATTGAAAAGATTGGAACAAATCTGTGATATCTTATCGAATGACTCATTAATTCATTCTTTGCTTTAATGCACAGAATTTGTAGTAAAGAATAGTTTTTGGCAAACAATGGTAACAGTGCTGACAGACCTTTGCGTTAAAACTGCTATACATTCTGTGCTATTATATAATATCAGACAAAATGTTACTGAAATATGACTAAAATAGTCGTCTCTGAAAATGACTGCAAATCAGACTTTTGGTGTACAGTCACTGAGTCTGATATCAAAGCGTACTCGACGTAAGGCCACAGCGCCTATGCTTTTGCACAGAACAGTCACTAATACTGTACTGTAATTTCAAATGATCTGATCTGTTGTCGACCCCCCCCCCCACCAACTTCTACTCTATCTATTTGTGCATTTTGCATTTGCACTGTATTTTAAAGAATTATTTCAATTGCAATAATTATAACTCGAAAACTGATCTATAGTTGCAAATAGTTATCTTGTGCATACATACAGTTCCCCCAATTCAAAGTCCCCATAGCTTTGTATTTAGAGCCAAAAAATACTGCAAGTATCTGAGTCAAGGTATAAATACCATAGTCAATTGTCACCATGAATAGATTTGGGTTTAACAT